>CACRXK020001003.1:0-50924 GCA_902702795.2 Paramuricea clavata | reverse complement strand
CCCCCCCCCCCCCGTCGCCAACATTTCCGGGAAAAAATTTTTACATTTACAATTTTTTTATTCAAAAATCCAGGGGGAGAAATTATGTTACCCTCAATAGGTTAACGAAGGTTTAGAAAATCCACGGGAAATGTTAAAACACGGTTAATAGACATATTAACCGTGGTTAAAATGAGAAATCCACACACCCTATTACTAAAGCAATATCCAGGGGGTATTTTTTGAAAACCCTCAATAGGGGGGGGAGTGCGCTTAATAAATGGAATGGCCCATTACTATTAACGTTACCCATAGCCATTCAGCGCAGTGCTTCCATTTTTAAATCAAAATTTCTCATTATTGTCATCAAAATTTCTCTAAATTCCTTATATAACGGAGAGAGCTGCTGTATAACAGAGCAGCTGGGAAATTTGTTGTCGCTGTACAGAGAAATTGCTGGCGCACGCGATATTTTACAAAAATTCGAAAATTTGAAAAAACAACACGAGTGAAATTTCAACTGATGATTTTGCATTTTTAAGACGGCGATCAAGGAAATTAAATTGTAGGAAAAACTTCACTAATATCTCAAGTATGGAAAGCATCTACATTATCAGCATTTTAATTTTGGATTGATTCAAAATTCAGGCGATAAAGTTACATAGCTAGGAGTTGGCTTTTGTGCTCTTCGAATATCCATTTTCATTCGCGGATTACCACAACTTGTTGGTCTCATGGGTGCCAAAATCGACATAAACGTAAACCGGTAACCAAGAGCTATAAAACAAATAGCCTTTCAAAAAGATAAACTTTATTCAGTCAAAAGGATGAGGGTAAATAAACTTGCTACTGAGTGATGGTGATTTTGAAGCAACTTTGTCACATATATTCTAAAAAGAGTGATAATGAATCAAATTTTGCTTTTTCAATCCCAAAAAGGTATGAAGATTATTTAAATATTTACGTTTTCCGTGTTTATAATGTATTTTTTGAGAAAAGTATAAATTTTCACGATAAAAAAGCATAGTTCCTGCAGAAAACTGTTTTTTCAGGTAGAATATCCTGGGAGAAGGGGTGTAGAAGCGTGGGCGGATAGAAAAAAACTTTGACGATTTCACCAAAAAATTAACACCAAATTTTGTTTTGCCTTTGTTTGATATGTAATTTAAACAAGTTTTTTTCCATCTAAAAATTGCCCCTCGTGATCAAAACTTGGATTATGTTCGCAGTATTGACTATTTGTTTATTTCTGAAGATCAAAGTTTGAGGTCCAATTATTTTTAAAGTTTGCAAACTACTCAGCTAATTCTTGGCTGTTGTTTGCAGCCTTGTATGCTGATTACAATTTAGTTTAGTCCACAATAGTAGATCCTTTCAATGAAGGGAAATTAAGAATAGTATATTTGATTACTTTTACAGCACAGTTAGTACATAGGTAGGGTGCAATACCAGGCCAAATTGCAAAAAAATTGACCGAAATCTCCAAATTTAAAATCGTATTTTTTTGCTCCCAAGGCACATAGGAAACATAATTTAACAATGAATTTTGTTGAAAAATTGCCCCTTTGCGTCTAATTTCGCTTTGAAATGCGTGCGTTTACTGCTCTTGTATGAGACAAGAGTTCGAAAACATTCGAAGTATTGTAAAATGTAATGAAATCGACAACTTGACCTTGCCGCCTTGAAACCTTGTACTGTCTCAAGTGTCTCAGGACTGACATGTTTTTTGACAACGATAATTTACCAGTGTTTCTTGGATATTTTCCTTGTTTAACTAGTAGAACCGAACATACAAGTGCATTAGAAGACTAAGCGAGAGTTTTGTGTAGAAATGCTCTGTTTATGGGAAGTTATTTTGCATTCGCGAGCGTCAACAAAAGCCGGTATTTTCATAGTTTGATTATCATGTCGATAGATAAAAGCTTTAAAAATTCAATTGAAAACATTTTAAACCACCCGTATCTGTATATAATGTAGGGTTCAATTAACATTGAACTTGTTTCTGTTTGAACCCAAATTTGTACTTGTTTTGCGTTTGACAAGGCTGTCAAGCTCGCGACGATTGGCAGGCATGACTGCAGATTTAGCGTGCCAAATGTCTTCTCACGTTTGTGTCAAGATTCTGTTGCTGTTCAAACACAAACGAGATATTCTGTACACTGGAAACGTAGAGTACATTTTACTTTCTCTTTGTCTCGAGCAAAAAAATTATAAAGATTAAACAGGCATTCAGAAATATACAACAACCACGAACATCTCGTTATTTCTTCGGGGAAATCTTCAAGTTTCAATGGAAATCTGGCGCATGCGCAACAAATTTCCCAGCTGCTGTATAACAGCTGAAACAGCTGGGAAATTTGTTGTCGCTGTGCAGAGAAATTGCTGGCGCACGCGATATTTTACAAAAATTCGAAAATTTGAAAAAACAACACGAGTGAAATTTCAACTGATGATTTTGCATTTTTAAGACGGCAATCAAGGAAATTAAATCGTTGGAAAAACTTCACTAACATCTCAAGTATGGAAAGCATCTACATTACCAGAAATTTAGTTGTGGATTGATTCAAAATTCAGGCGCTAAAATTACATAGCTAGGAGTTGGCTTTTGTGCTCTTCGAATATCAGTTTTCATTCGCGAATTACCATAACTTGTTGGCCTCATGGGTGCCAAAATCGACATAAACGTAAACTGCTAACAAAGAGCTATAAAACAAATAGCTTTTCAAAAAGATAAACTTTATTCAGTCAAAAATTATGAGGGTAAATAAACATGCTACTGCGTGATAGTGATTTCGAAGCAACTTTGTCACATATATTTTAAAAAGTGTGATAATGAATCAAATTTTGCTTTTTGCAATCCCAAAAAGGTATGAAAATTATTTAAATATTTAAGGTTTCCGTGTTTCTAAAGTATTTTTTTGAGAAAAGTAAAAATTTTCCCGATAAAAAAGCATAGTTTCTGCAGAAAACTGTTTTCTGATAGAGAAGGTCCTGGGGGAGGGGGTGTAGAAGCGTGCGCGGATAGCAAAAAACCTTGACGTTTCCTCCAAAAAATTAATACCAAATTTTGTTTTGCCTTTGTTTGATATGTAATTTAGACAAGTTTTTTTTACATCTAAAAATTGCCCCTAGTGGTCAAAACATGGATTATGTTCGCAGTATTGGCCATTTGTTTACTTTTGGGGAACAAAGTTTGAGGTCCAATTATTTTTAAAGTTTGCAAACTACCCAGCTAATTCTTGGCTGTTGTTTGCAGCCTTGTATGCTGATTAAAATTTAGTTTAGTCCACAATAGTAGATCCTTTCAATGAAGGGAAATTCAAAATAGCATATTTGATTACTTTTACAGCACAGTCATTACATAGGTAGGGTACAATACCAGGCCGAATTGCAAAAAAATTTACCGATTCCTCCAAATTTAAAATCATATTTTTTTGCTCCCAAGGCACATAGGAAACATAATTTAACAATGAATTTTGTTGAAAAATTGCCCCTTTGCGTCTAATTTCGCTTTGAAATGCGTGCGTTTACTGCTCTTGTATGAAGCAAAAGTTCGAAAACATTCCGAAGTACTGTAAAATGTAATGAAATCGACAACTTGACCTTGCCCTTGAGACCTTGTACTGCCTCAGCACTGAAATGTTTTTTGACAACGATAATTTACCAGTGTTTCTTGAATATTTTCCTTGTTTAACTATATAGTAGAACCGAACGTACAAGTGCATCAGAAGACTAAGCGAGAGTTTTGTGTAGAATTAATGCTCTGTTTACGGGAAGTTATTTTGCATTCGCAAGCGTCAACAAAACTGCGGCATTTTCACAGTTTGATTATCATAGCGATAGATAAAAGCTTTGAAAATTCAATTGAAAACATTTTAAACCACCCGTATTTGTATAGAATATATGTTAGTTGTATTAACATTGAACTTCTTTCTGTTTGAACCCAAATTTGTACTTGTTTTGCGTTTGACAAGGCTGTCAAGCTCGCGACGATTGGCTTTTGTCTTTTATACCTCAGGCATGACTACAGATTTAGCGTGTCAAATGTCTTTTTGGACTTTTTGAGTTGTGTCAAGATTATAATATTCTATTGCTGTTCAAACGAGATATTCTATACACTGGAAACGTAGAGTACATTTTACTTTGTCTTTGTCTTTGTCTCAAGCAAAAAAAGTATAAAGATTAAACAGGCATTCAAAAATATACAAACGAACATCTCGTAATATTTCTTCAGGGAAATCTTCAAGTTTCAATCAGTGGTTTCAATGGAAATCTGGCGCATGCGCAACAAATTTCCCAGCTGTTAGTTTGTATATGTTATTTCCTTGAAAATTCCTTGAAACTTCATGAAGCAGTTTGCAGTGATTTTGTAGCAATACAAAGTATTTAATTAATTTTCAAGGCACAAAATAGCACAATTAACAAAGATGTGGGCAAGCTAAAAACCACAGGCTATTATACTGTTTAAAATTAAATATTTGTTATGAATTTACAAGAGATATCTTTATACAACCTCGTTCCCAGGGCTTCAGTGTGAGGACGAGGCGAGACACGAGGAAGCCCTGGTCCGGGCCGGTCACGTGACGTCAAAAAATGGCAGTATTTGACAGCTACTCGTCAAGGAGTGGCGAGATATTCTTTAATGAAATATACAAGTCTTCGAAACAAATAAATAGCCAAAAGACTTCTCAAAAGATATTATTTATGTGTAGAGCGAAGTTTGACACGAATCAGCTAAAATCTATGAAGATCCCGTCTATGTTTTCTAAGATATACCGATATTTCTGGAGATTTTCAACTACAGGCAAAGCTCTGCATCCAAGCTGCATCTAGGCGTCTCCATGCAAGTGGTGATTCACACGAAATTTCCTTTCTCTCGTCTTGAACAATATGGCTATTGCTATAATTAATATTTAGTTTAAATATGCTCTTATAGATCTGACTTAGTTCAATATATTAAATAAACACAAATATAAAACCTCGCGTAACCTGTTTACGCTGTACAGGAATATACGGTTCGCTTGTTTCGCCGGACCCCAACACTTGCCGTTCAGGAGCAATGCTTGCCTACAAATTTTATCCCCTTCACAATCTTTGTTTTATTTTATCGTATAGTCGCAATTTTCAAGTATTCGGCGTATTCTGAAACTGAAAAACTGGGTGGCGTGCGAATCTTGTAGACTACATCGGCCTAGGCGTATATTAAGTAAACAGGGCCTAAATTAATTTAGTAGTTTCATTTAATTGTTTGTCTTGCTTTTACTGTATTTGTCAGTACAGAATATTGTAAATTAAAATATTATTACAATGCAATACGCGTAGTATTTCATCAGACATCTGCACTAATAAATACTGTACAAGGAAAACTTAAATAATAGTAGACATTTCTTGTTTTGTCAGGAAACATCACAGCTCACTTCGACACGGCTTTTGAGTTTTGTAACCGGCCGAGGCGAAAGTAAATCGTGCAGTCGGGAAAACGTCTTACTTTGAAAGATTATTTTGCAAAGCATACTCGTACACACAAGAATCATAAAAATACAAATGTTGATTACAATTGTATTGTAATTTGTTATTGTCAACCGTCAAGTTCAGTTATTCTTAGACAATATGGTGTTAGCCAATCAGAATGCAAAAGTGACCGGCCCGGACCAGGGCTTCCTCGTGTCTCGCCTCGTCCTCACACTGAAGCCCTGGGAACGAGGTTGATCTTTATATTGTTATGATTAATTAACTATTCACAGCGTTTGGCGCAGTTTGGTGCCAAAAGTTACCAAATCCCATCGCTCAAAAACTTTCTGAAAATTTCGGAAGCACGAGCCAAAAAGTTAAAAACAGATTTTTGATTAAAGATAATTGATAATTCACTCAAAAATTCAAAAAATATTGAAACCTTCTTCTTCAACTTAAAGGGGCCCTACAGTCATTTTTTAGTCGAAAAGCCACCTTAAGTAGGGGACTCCACGGAGATTCGTTTGGCTGTATTTTACATGCAGTATCCATGAGTATGAGTACTTCCGCACACCGGAAGACGCATGCATGCTGTGGTGCGCATGTCAAGTAGCGACAATAACAAAATAATGTAAACAATACTTACTTGACTAAAAAAATGACTGTAGGGCCCCTTTAAGTTTTTCGGAAAAAATCCTTAGATTTCCTTAGATTTTTTCTCTTCCTTAGATTTTCCTTTTCGACAGTAGAATTTCCTTAGAAAAGGAAATTTCCTTGAAAATGGAAGCACTGATTCAGCGACGAGCTTATATAATTAAGCCTAGTGATGGGCGATACCAGGATTTTTAATTCGATACCGATATGATACTTTTAAGATCGGTATCGGCCGATACCGATACCTATTTCGATACCAAAATAAATACAAAATTTCAATTTTCGATACCGGAAATGAGTACTTAAATTGCTAGTATCGGCTACTTTAGATATCTGCCGGTCAGCGGAAAAACATTTTACATTACTGCATGTAACCTAACTAAAGCTATAAGTAAACCAAAAGCCCAAAACGTAATAAATATTTTCTATAAATGACTTGGCGCACCACATTTGGAATATTAAGAGTTATTTTAGTGGTTTATTAAGTCTTATTCAACCAAGAAGTGAAATTAAACAAGTCGTTTAAAAAAGGGTGCAAGTATCGAACGATACCACGTCAGTAATCGATACCGATACCGCTGTTTGTGGTATCGCTGGTATCGAATACCGAGTACTCGGTATCGCCCATCACTATTTAAGCCAGCGATTAGCTTACATAGTATAGTATAGTAGTATAGTAAAACTTTATTTAACCACGCTTCCCTCATCACCCATGGATGATTTTCATGAGGGGCGTCACACAAATTACATTCTAAAAACTAATATAAATTAAATATGAAATAGAATAACTCAGAATAACAAATACGTAGATAAAAAAGTTAAAAAACCAAGACTATTCGATGCCTGACTCTGTAGCACACATTATTTTATCAAATTTTTGAAGCTACTTAAAGATTCTGTTTGCTTTGCCTGCGTAGGTAAACTATTCCATAGAACAGCCCCGCTATATCCAAAACTCTTTTTTAAATATTCAGTACGTGGTTTAGGAACTGAAAGATTTATATCAGCATTTCTGAGATTATAATTAGCACTAAGATTTATGTCCCTTGTTATAAATTTATCCTTTAAGTTCGGAGCTGAGTGGTTGTTTAATATTGTGAACATCAAGACCGATTTATTCATTTTATGTCTGTCGTGCAGATTTTTCCATGACATAGCATGGAGCAAATCTGTCGACCTGACATCATAATTGGCACCTGTCATAATTCTTGCCGCCCTATTTTGTAGTTTTTGTAATTTTTCTCTGAGCATGCTTCCACAATTATCCCATAAAGATGAACAATAGTCAAAATATGGGAGAACGAGAGAATTATATAAATTTTGTAGTGTTTCGGACGGTACAAACGGCTTTACTCTTTTGATGATTCCAATACCGGAGCCAACTTTCCTACATATTGTGTCTATATGATTTTCCCAGCTCATTCTTTCATCTAGTTCTACTCCCAGACATGGAAAAGAGGAATATCGAGTAACCGGTTTATCATTTATCATAACCTGTTCATTACCAACTTTGTTTTTTAAGTTATAAGGTGATCCTATAAACATTGCTTTTGTCTTTTTTGTGTGAAGTTGCAATTTATTTCGAGAGAGCCATTTGACTATATTTTCTAAATCCTGATTAAGTTTGGTTACTAGTTCGGAGAAACTTGCGGAAGATGCATATATTTGAGTATCGTCAGCATACATGCCAGGAGTTGTGTTTTTCAGACATTCTGGCAAATCATTTATATATAGTAAAAACATGAGGGGTCCCAAGATAGATCCCTGTGGAACTCTGCATACAATTTCCTTAGCCAACGATGTGTGGCCATCGACAACACAAACTTGGCTTCGTTTCGTCAAATAGGATTGGAACCATTTTAGCTCAAAATCTTGAACACCAAACTGGTCGTGCATCTTCCTTAATAGGATTTTATGATCAATAGAGTCAAAGGCTTTCCTAATATCAACTGAAATTAATCCGGTTATTTCTCCATTATCCATATTTTCAAACCAATTGTCACTCATTTCTATTAATAAGGACAGTGTCGAATGTTTGGGCCGGAAGCCCGATTAAAAACGTGAAAGTAGAGAATTGTCTATCAGATATTGATAGAGCTGTCCAAATACTTCTTTCTCAAATAATTTGCTGATAATGGGAAGAATAGATATCGGGCGATAGTTTTCACATTTCGTTCTATCTTCTGTTTTATAAACAGGTATTACCCTGGCTCTTTTCCAATCATCAACATATATCACAGTAGAAATTGAGAGATTAAATATTTTGGTCAAGGATGGGGCAATAATATCGCAAGATAATTTCAGCATTTTGGCTGGTATTCCATCAGCCCCGGTAGCCTTGGATACTTTTAGATTTTTCAGGTTTTTTACAATATTGGATTCAGTAATTGTATGGAAATAGAATTTTGAATTTACACCAGTTGAATTACAATGCATGTCTTCATAATCCGAAAGACGTTCACATTCAGCAGCGAGTGTTGGGCCAATATTAACAAAATAGTCGTTTAAGTGTTCAGCTATTTGTTTGCGATCATTATATATTATTCCATTAATATTAATTTCTGCAATGTTAGATGATTTCCCTCCTTTGCCCAATAGGGTGTTTATCAGTGACCATGTTTTTTTCATGTCTTTAGCTAGGGAAAATTCCGCCTTAATTCTTGTTTGATAATATAAACAATTTTGGCCCTTTTCATTTCCGAGTTAACTTTATTTCTCTCCGATTTATATTTATCCCAGTGAACCTGGGAATTATATCTCTTTGCTCTCTTTTTATGATAGTCTCTGGATCTTATTAGTTTTTTAATGTTGGAATTTATCCAGGGAACAGAATTGTGCTTAATGCTCTTATAAATTAAGGGTGCATGTCTGTCAAGAGCTTCCAAATAAAAAGATTTCCAGACATGCCAATTGTCGTTCGGGTTCATATACTGTGTAGCTAAATACCAAGGTATTCTGGACAGTTCCTCAATAAAATCAGTTTCATTAAATCTTTTGAAATTTCTAACTTTGGAACGGGTTTGCCTATATTTAGGCATGGTCACTTTTTTCACTGCAAAAATTAAACTGTGATCTGACATTCCCAAGTCAATAACACCACTATTGTTTACAGCCACTATTGTTTACAATTGTTTACATCGTGCTCGCACCTAACCTGCAAACGGGCGCAGTTTGGCCTCGTGTAAGTGAAGTCGTGTTAAGGCGGATTTCCAGTCCTCGCACGAAGCTCCTCGCAGCTCGCTGCGAGTGCTTGCATCTAATTAAAATGAACTGTTTAGCATTGTGATTGGATGAAAGTGCTCATGCATCACTCGCAGCGAGCTGCGAGGAGCTTTGTCCGAGGACTGGAAATCCTCCTTTATTCTTTGCCATATTTTGGCTTCAAAAATATCTTGTTTTATCTTGAATTGGCTGTCTTGTTTTCACCATTCTACTTGTGATTTTATTCCGAAGTTATCTATCAACATGGAAACTTATCCTCATCTGGTAAGTAGTCAAATACCACATATTTTATTATATACATTTATACAGTATAAAAACAATCATTGTGTAATATTTTACATGTAAACAGTCAAAACTCTGACTGCAGGCATTATATTGCCGATTAACAATATCACAAGAAACTAATGTTCTCAGGAGATATTGAATTAAATCCTGGTCCTGTATTTCTGTAACTCTGTTCAAAACAACAGTCCAACTAAGTTGTCATCAAATGTAGTGTAACTAGTGTTAGAGCAAAAGTAAAGATGTCATCAGTTAAAATTATACTTATACATTTTGATATTACACATTAGAGTTAATTAATTTAAACAAAATTGTTACAACCATTTTCAAATGCTAATAAAAGAATCCCCAGTCCCCACCCTCCCTCCTCATTACATGGTCATTTTGCTTTCTAATATAAATGTTTTTGTTTAGAGATTATTATTGATGAATAAATGTAGCCTACTGGATATTGGCTGGATAATTTTGTCAGAACAACCCACTTGCAAGACAATTTTACCTAAATTCATTAGTATGGAAAATAACTTAACAGCTACAATAATCATATATTATATGGATGGATCAGATCATTGGCATACAATGTACAAAACTAAACTTGTTTTTGTGTGGATATGCCGAGTTAAACCGAACGGTGTGGTATATCATTAACTGTGCACAGTGTTGGAATTAATTATATACTTCACTCATGACCTTCAAAACATTCTCTACTATATTCAGTGGTCTTCGATATATGATTGACTCTTTGCTACAGTAATGCATGTTCCTCGATTAGTTTGTGTATGTTACTCAACAGTTAACATTGGCAAGTGTAAACAACAAGTGACAGAACTTTTGCTTCATATGATTACAATATATATTATTAAAGTTTTGAAAATTCGATGAGTATGGATTGATAAGTGACAGTTTACTAAATACCTGGCTGTGTAGACACTTCGAGTATTGTTTGCATGAAATTTTTATTCCCTGACTGTATAATTATCCATTACAAGCATAATCACATTATAAAATTGGTTAAATTTTCTCGGCGGGGGGGGGCAGTTGCCCTGCTGCCCTCCATGCAGTGTACAGCCCTATTAGATTTGTATTATGTTTGACTTTAAAACCTTATTTGCTATTATATTTATCATAATAAGTGATGAAGTTAGATATGGGTTTTTCTTTGGTGGCCCAACCGTGGACATACAAAATAATTGGCGGCCCATTGAAACTGCCCAAAGATTTTCCATGGCCCATCCCAAATCACTCCGGCCCACCCTAGCAGTTACTTTATGACCGGTCCCTAAATCCATTTAATTAAAGGCAGTTTAGTTTTATCATGGATAATAAAATACATGGATAGGAAATTAGCTGACGTGACCTAATGTTTTCAATGGGATGATGGTGTTGAAACCTAGTTGCAAACCAAATTCTCAAAAACGGCATGTTTAGCGATAATACAGCTAAACATTTTAGTCAAAGAGCAAATAAATATAACTAAGCCATTCTCTAAGTATTCCCCGTCAATTTTAGCAAATATATCAAGCACTAAACAGTGAAAAATGCATCGCAAATTTCGTAAAAATTGGCGACGCCAATTTCGTAGCTACAAATGTTAAAAAATACAAAACAAAGACGAAAAACATTTACCTTGAATACTTTGTCGTGGCTTAGGCATTTTTTTAAAACAATTAGACCAGTTTATGCTTCAATATTACTCTTTCAAAGCGGAAAATATAGCGAAACAACAAAAATGCTAAGAACTTTGGCAATACATGTGACGTCACAGATTGCAACTAGGCTTAGACTGTGACGTCAGCTAGTTTCCTATCCAGTTATTTTACAATCCATGGTTTTATTAAGAACACTTTAAAACGTTTTGCGAAGCGTTTGTGCTTGAATTTTACCTTAAATTGAAGCCTATATTACGTATAATAACATAGGCCTACCTTACAAAAATATGTTTGGGAAATTGATAATTTTGTAATTAAAAGTGATATATTTAGGCAATTTTTAATTTGTAAGAATATTCTTAAAAAATTGTCGTGTTACCATGACAACTACTTGATACTTGATACATGTTCGGAAAATACAATTGTTTTGTCAGCAAGGCGAGGGTTTTTGCATGCATGTATTTTCTAGTAACTTTGGAAAGTCAGTGTAAGGATGGTTGTAGCTTTGTTAAAGTTTGTAACCCTGTCTCTATTGTTTTACAATGTCAATGTAATATGTAGGTAGGACTTAATTTGGGACTCCTCAGTCCTGTTGTTTGTACCTTCAATCGTTTTGTTGATTGTAAAATTTATAAATAAATTTCGAAATACCAAGCTTTGGTTCGTTATTCGATCCAGTCTCGCGTAATTTATTTACTTAAAGCACTAGATTATATATATTACCACAAAATAGTACAGTTATCAGAAAATTACTATGCGATATAATATTACAGAATTCCGTACATCTATAATTTTGTAATAACCTCATTCAACAGGATTAATATTTTTAGATAAACCGACAAACTGTGGAAAGAAGTTTGTTTTTGGATTTACTTCCCAATATTACTCGCGTACCTATGGTTACGTTGGAATAGCAATCGCAGCTCACTTCGATACAAATGTCACAATTTTCACACAATCAACTTCGAGTGATCCGTTGAACGTCGCCATCCGTATGAAAAAAGGAGATTTTTTGGAGTATGCTCTGCCGCGTTCCCTGCGAATGCAAGGAATCCAGAATAATGGCATTCAGGTTTCGTCAACAATGAATATTTCTGTCGCGTGTTTCAATTATTATACAGGTGGTGATGGATACCTAGCACTACCAACTGACGTACTAGGTGTAACATATGTTGTTGCATCATACACACCATACGATAGCTATGCTAGAGCTAAAATTGGTATTGTGTCAATACATGACGAAACAACTATTTTAATTCAACCAATTAAGAATGCCGTTATTGAAATTGGTGGAACCGCGTATACTCACGCCGGCCCCATCCATGTTTTTTTGGGTACACTGCAGTCCATACAAGTAACGAGTAAATCGGATTTATCGGGGACAATGATATTCGCTTCTAAACCAGTATCTGTCGTCTGTGGGGTGGATTTGGGGATTCCTGGCGGCACTGGAAGTTATGACAGATTAGAATCATTTCTTTTACCTGTCACACACTGGGGAAAACAGTACATCTTAACGACGATCAGATCAACGAATAAAAAACAAGGAGATATTTTCCGAATTTTTGCCTTCGAAAATAATACGGTTGTCCACAGTGCATACTGGACCAAAGTTTTGTTATCCGGCACTTATACAGAATTGATATTAGGCGAAAATCTCACATCGTTTGTGAACTGCAATAAACCTTGTCAAGTGGTACAATACATAAGGGGGGAAACAATTGGCTCGAAAAATGCGGACACTTCGATGATTGTCCTTCCTTCGATTAAACAGTTTAAGTCATACTATAGTGTACTTTGTAGTCGTACTTCAGGTTTTTATAGTTCTGTGACAATTACGATTGAGGAAGGTTATACTAACGGTTTGTTTCTAAATGAAGTTAATATGGGTTATCTAAATTGGATTGCAATTCCGGGGACAAAATACGTTTGGACAGTGGTTGGTATGACTGGAACGAAAAATGCTACTTTCTACCATTCTTCATCTGATGTTAACTTTGGATTGCTGGTGTATGGCTGGAATGGCGAAAATTCATATGCTTTTCCTGGTGGATTCACTTTCCAGCACTACAGTACTGGTGAGTAATTGACACGAAATATTACAACCTTGTGTTCAGCGTTTCAATAGCAACCACCACATAATCCGCCTGCAGCTTGAACATAAGTTAATAAAATAGATTTTTGACAAACGGTTGGGCAAAATAATTTTAAAAACGTATTTAGTTATATTCATTATTAAGCAAACATGCAATCTTGAGTGAAAAATTAGTCATCTGCATATATCTTTACATTAGGTGGAATTTTTGTTTTCTGAAGAAAAAGAAACCTAGAAAAAAAAGTGGAATATCAAAAGTCACTTGATTTTTTGCCGATATTTTAATTTGTCTTCGAAAACTATTGCGGGAACCACCGAGTATTTTAATAAAAACAACACAATAGTAAAAACGGTAAACATTTTGAAAAGTGTTTATTCGTCGTTGCGACTATAGATTTTAGTCATCATCAGAAATTAATGAAATCCACTACATATCACAGGTGTATATAGGCCCTAAAAGTATAGAAATGTGGAAGTACTATATCCATGCCACTTTTCTGGACCATGGGCATGATGTTATGCTCGGAATGTCTATCGGTGTTGGCCAGTGTGATTCGTTTTAGGATAAACTGTGGTACCAGTTGGATGAATTTGAATGTCCAAGTAATGTATGTCATTATCAGGAAAATCGTCAACAGTAAATTGGATATTAGCATGAAATTGCGAGTATCTAATTTAATGTAATTTATGTCAGATGGTTTGGCTAAAATTAGTGTGTCGTCGACACATTGTTTGTAAAATGTTATAATGTTACAATTTATTAGTTTAGTGGACTAGTTCTGGTACAATTTATTGGTGGGTTAGTTCTTCAAATATGTCATTAACATGTTAGTAAGTGTTTATTTTACAATACGCTAGACTAGAAACGCGTTCCAAACTAAATTGGGATTTTCCAAAGTACGCAATTTCGCGTATTTGTTTTAAATTATGCGGAATTTTTCTTTTTTTCCGCAAAATCTTGATGCTTTCCCAAAATATGTGCAAAAATAAAAAAGCTTGCGCAAAAAATTGACGTAAAAATCAAGCCATGCGGATTTTCTTTCAATACTACATTCGCAAAAACTGGTTAAAAATATTAAAAGCGAAAAAATTTGCATTTGTTAACGCATATTCCATATTTTAAAGTAAATTTTGCGTCCGATTACAAATATCCGCAGAAAACAGGAAATTAACCAGAAAATGTTGACTCCACGGCGCAAATATCGGTTTGGTTGTCGGATTATACGGAATCTTTGTATTCGACTATTTCTTCCGCAAATACGTGATAAAAAACAAGGTTTTAAGTATAAGATTCTCTAAATTAATAAAAGACAACATAATATTGATCATTGGAAGCTATATAAAAGGGTCCAGAATTTCTGAACCCTGAAAATCTGAAATCAATGAACATAAGTGGAATATTTACGGTGAAGAAAGCTAAAAGTGGTTCAGAATTTCTGAACCCTGAAAATCTGAAATCAATTAATATAACTAGCGGAATATTTAATTACGGCTAAGAAAACTAAAAGGGGTTCAGAATTTCTGAACCCTGAAAATCTGAAACAATTAACATAACTGAGCGGAATATTTAATTACGGCTAAGAAAACTAAAAGGGGTTCAGAATTTCTGAACCCTGAAAATCTGAAATCAATGAACACAAGCGGAATATTTACGGTGCAGAGAAAGCTAAAAGGGGTTCAGAAATTCTGAACCCCGAAAATCTAAAATCAATGAACATAAGCGGAATATTTACGGTGAAGAAAGCTAAAAGTGGTTCAGAATTTCTGAACCCTGAAAATCTGAAATCAATTACTGTCGTTCCAATTGAAGTGTTGCTCAAATATTGATTCAATACATTACCTCGGGCTGACCAATTCATTTCATCAAGTTCCTCGAGATATTCATACACTTCCTAGTATAATTGTAAACTTCTTGTTGAATAGTTTGAATGCACCAATCACCTTTATTGTTTGTGCAACTAACCAATCATAAATAGAAAGGAAGTGACCAGAAATGATCAAATACTTGGAATTGGCTCTTTCACAGGAAGTGTATGAATATCTCGAGGAACTTGATCAAATGAATTGGTCAGCCCGAGGTAATGTATTGAATCAATATTTGAGCAACACTTCAATTGGAACGACAGTAATATAACTGAGCGGAATATTTAATTACGGTTAAGAAAACTAAAAGGGGTTCAGAATTTCTGAACCCTGAAAATCTGAAATCAATGAACATAAGCGGAATATTTACGGTGCAGAGAAAGCTAAAAGGGGTTCAGAAATTCTGAACCCCGAAAATCTAAAATCAATGAACATAAGCGGAATATTTACGGCTAAGAAAACTAAAAGGGGTTCAGAATTTCTGAACCCTGAAAATCTGAAATTAATGAACATAAGTGGAATATTTACGATGAAGAAAGCTAAAAGGGGTTCAGAATTTCTGAACCCTGAAAATCTGAAATCAATGACTGTCACAATGAACTATAAGCGGAATATTTATATAAGCGGAAACTCTGAAATAAATGGCAATGTCAATGAACATAACTCATAAGCGGGATGTATACGGCGAAGAATTAAACACGTTCTAGCGGTTCTACAATAGGGTTGCATATTCTATTTTGATAAAATCTTATACGAGATTTGATGAAGAATTTGCAATGAATGTTGAAAATTTTGGAAAAAGCTTGCCAAAAATTGTGTTACGATATTTTCAAATATTCGATTCCTCTTATACAAGAAATTTTAAACCAACCATTTAGATCGACAAAGCCGTCAAAGGTCTATTTCTACTGCATTTCATGCAAAAAGTATGAACTTTTTTTATGAATATATGATTATAATTTTCAATAATAATGCCCAGAAAT
Organism: Paramuricea clavata; assembly: GCA_902702795.2. Taxonomy (NCBI): domain Eukaryota; kingdom Metazoa; phylum Cnidaria; class Anthozoa; order Malacalcyonacea; family Plexauridae; genus Paramuricea; species Paramuricea clavata. The sequence goes on along the minus strand of CACRXK020001003.1, from coordinate 34,746 downwards.
TTAATTGTAATGTCATGCACAATATAATTCGCGCATTTTATGTGAAATTAGCAAACTTGTAGACTAACATTCTAAAGATCGACGTTCATGATTGGTAAATTATCCAATATTTTGTGGGAAAATACATTACTATAATATTAAAGGTGAAATAGGAGTTTTGTTCATAATCATAACTTTATATCACGAGGTATTACTTATACTTATCGTCAAGTTTCATAGATAGCAGAGCCGAGCTATTAATTATATAGGTTGTTCGTGTAGGATGCTCGATAGGCTATTGGCGTCAGTATTGCTATAGTGTCGGAGTGCTATCTTTCAAATTTTTGGTCAGCAGGGATGAAACGTTCTGAACTTGGGCCTTGCCCTTGGCCCTATAAAGGTTCAGTTACACGTGCGATTTTTTTCTCGCGCCGGCAACGCAACGCCTTTGCAACGGGTTAAATTTCATTGCGTTACTCGCGCGAGTGAAGTGGTGACACGAGCAATGATAGCTTAGCCGCGTCGCAACTATTTGCATGAAAAAACCGGGTATTAGTGTTTCGCAATTCGCAAATTTCACTGACAAGAAGATGACGAGGTGGTTAAAGAAAAGAAACGTATTTGGAGCCGGCACTGGCTTCTAGAGAGAAAAAACAAAGGTTATTTCGGTCACCTTCTTCCCGATCTAGCTGCCCACGACACACCAGCATTTGAAAAATTTTTGCGAATGGATTTTGATCATTTCAAAACGATAGTTGATAATCTATCTGAAAAGCTTTTATTACAAGAAAGACACAATAATGCGTGAATCAATCAAGCCAGCAGAAATGTGTTGTTTAACGCTTCGATATTTGGCAGCGCTACAGCACGCTATCCGTACAGAAACGAATTTCATTGGCTATCTTAAAATAGCCCATGCGTTTCCTGCTCAAACAATGCCTGGGTAATTCGATATTTTCGGCAATCGTTGCCGAAAGTTCAAGCATTTCAACTTTCCGCAACGATTGCCAAGAATATCGGGTTGCAATTGCGTTACCGCGCCAGATATGTTACACGGGCAATTTCACGACTCGCGCGAGTAACGCAATGAAATTTAACCCGTTGCGTTGCCGGCGCGAGAAAAAAATCGCACGTGTAACTGGACCTTAAATGCGGTTTATAAATGTATGATCAGACACTAGCTGGAATATAATATTACAGTCAGAGTTTATTACATGTATGTTTATAAAGTTTATAAAAGCAAGACACGGTTTGATCATTTATCAATTTCCTATAACTGTGAGATAATAGTGAAAAAAATTAAATATATTTTATTAATGAGTAAAAAATTTAAATATATTTTATTAACGAGTTATTCAATTTGCGCTGATTTGCAGATCGCATTCGAACGCACAAACATCAGTTCCTAGGCTAGCCTATAGTATAAAATATCGTCATAACTCTGCGCAAGAAGACACAGTATTACATACGCAGCCTGTAAATAATTGCTATACATAAATATAGTAGATTATTATATCATGTAGCCAATTCACTTAATATAACCAGGTGGTGCCAACAATTAAACAATAACAAGCTTTCGTTCGACCTAGGGATGCCATTACCTGAAAATATAAAGGGAATTTCGACGTTTCGAGCTGCCTTCGCTCAATACGTCGACCTTCTCCTTTAGCTTTATATATTTTCAGATAGTTGCATCCTACCAACGAAAGCTTGTTACAAGGTTCTAGAAGCTGCTATATAATTGAAAACTTACTCTCCGCTTCGGTATTTGAACGTTGCGAATTTATGTTGTTCACATAGTATATGATACGGCAACACTCTAATGCAGGTGCACGACTTCTGGTGTTATCATTTGGAACAGTTTGTCGCTCTGAATATAAGTTATAAACCATTTGCCGAGCGGAATGAGGAATCAGCAATAACGAATATAATTCATAATCTAAAGAGCAAATACAGTATGTGCGCTCAGTGAGAATGGCCAGATTGTTTAGACTTTAGACTTCAGAGGAAACCCACGCGCAATACTGGCACAAGCTTGCAAATTGATTGTGTGCCAATCAGAACATTGCGTGTATTTGGTATATCGTCGCTCATTGGCTCGTCTGTCGGTTAATGCTAAATTAACTTTTATTTGAATGACACTTCGCACATTCGCCGTTGGTAATTTGAGAACTCTGTCATGGCGGCTGAAACGGTAGAAGCAGACCATGCATTATCATTATACATGAACAGTTTTTATATGCGGAGTAAAACGTATTGACAAAGTTTAGTATAATTTTATAGCACACGCTTACAGATTAAGTAAACATTCGACAATGTAACTTATTCTGAGTGCAAGGTGCCAAGGAGGAGTTATCGAAGACTAATGTTTTGGAAAGAATTTGCCGTGTGAAAAGTGACACGCCGTTAGACGTTGAATATTATTTTACGATATAAAGAGGGAACCTGGCTTTCGAAGAATTGTAGCATTAAAGTACGGACATTAGCGCTGAACAGGACTTTACAACGACAACGCTATAGTGAAGGTATGGTGTGCTATAAATACGTTTTGCTGTTATATTTATTTATTTATTTACTTTGCCATCATACTTATACATTCATTGGCTGGGAAACCACAACAGCTATTGCCAATTACAGCGGCCCCAATAGTTATACAGAAACAATTTACAAGGTATACTAAACACACACAACAGACAATACTTGAACAACAGTCATTACATTTGTCTAAAAGCAGCATGTCAATGGAGAGTTCATTAAACTTCGAGCGGAATTACATTTTATACACACACTTTTCCATGTCCGGGGATCCTCAACATCGTATGTATTTTCTGATGCTAAAATATAGTACTTAAAAAGAAGATTCTTAAATTCTGAAAATGTTAGGTCTTTGGATGTAATATAATTGGGTAGTGTGTTCCATATTCTTGATGTTCCGATTTTGTAAGATTTTTCATAGGTTGACGTCTTGTATGTCGGAATTTTATATTTGTGCGAGTTGGGATTAAATGATCTTGTCTGTCTTTGACCCTGAGGTTGAGGAAATGGAAGAATTTTTTTATCAATATTAAAAATGTTGTGATTTGCCTTATAGAAGAATACTACATCCAGGTATTCGTGCCAGTAGCTGAGAGGGAGCAAACTGGTTGCAAGGAGTCGGTCTCTATATTCTGTATCACAAATAAAGGAAACATTTAAAATATATTTAGTTGCACGCCTCTGAACTCGTTCTACTCTTTTCACCAACTCAACTGTTTGGGGCGCCCATACTTGGGTGGCATATCCTAAGTGTGAGCGAACCAGAGAAAGGTACAGTGTTCGTCGAATTGCAAACTCGCAAATATTGAAAGTTGATCTTCGAATGTAACCCAGCATTTTATTAGCTTTGTTACTTTGTTGTGTAACTTGCTTTGACCAAGTGAGATCATAATTCGTCCATACACCTAAATCGAGTTCGCAATCAGTCTTTTCTAGTATGGTATCTTGTAGTTGATAAGGGAAATCTATTTTGTTGTGTTTCCTGGTGACCTGGAGGGTTTTACATTTTGATGTGTTAAGATGCAGACCAGCATTGGATGAGGAGGAATTAAAGTTGAGAAGATCATTTTGTAATAATATTGCATCGGTCCTGGAGTTAATCACTTTAAAAATCTTAGTGTCATCAGCGAAAGCTGCTACGTTCGAATTCACGATGGAAGAGGATAGATCATTAGTATATAAGAGGAAAAGTAGTGGGCCAAGAATGGAACCTTGTGGTACTCCGGATGTCACTGGTAGTGCTGTCGATGTTGCACCGAGAACAGTAGTTTGTTGTTGGCGATTTTTCAAGTAAGAATTAAACCACATTAAGAGATTTCCTCCGAATCCAAATTCTCTGAGACGATGTAGAAGACGTACGTGACTAACCTTATCAAATGCTTTTGACATATCCAGGTAGATCACATCAATCTGCTTTCCGAGATCTAATTGGCTGCCGATGGTATCTAAAACTTTAATTAGTTGTGTCACGCATGATTTTCCTGAAATGAAGCCATGTTGGCAAGAATTTATTTGACTGAAAGCATGTTCTTTGATACTAATGAACACGCAACGCTCTAAGACTTTGGAGACAAGTGAGAGAAGAGAAATTGGCCGATAGTTTTCTACATGATCTTTATCCCCCTTTTTGTGGATGGGTACAACATTGGCAAGTTTCCATTCTCGAGGTACTATTCCACTTTTTAAGGACTTGTTAAACAGAAGGCATAGAGATGGAGCGATTTGGTATGCAGTTTCGGTAAGTAATCTTGCTGGGATTTCATCTGGACCATGCGCTTTGTTGTTATCAAGATTTCTTAAAACTAAGCGCACTGTTCCTTCCGACAAAATAATGTCATTAAAAATAATGTCAGTGGTTTCGGATATAGATTGTTGATTAACAATATTGATAGGATCACTCGAGAAGATTGATACAAAGTAGCGGTTGAAAAGTGTTGCGATGTCCCTAGGATTCTCGGCATATTCACGAACATTGTTGACACTTGTTTTTATTGAAATTTTTTCCGGGACAGAACGTGTTGCGCCTTTTAGTTTAAATAGTGACCAGAAACGTTTGGAATTGGTTTGGATGTTTGTGCAGAGAGAGGAAATGTAGTTGGATCGGCTGATTTTTATCATAAGCTTGATTGTGGCTCTGAGAGTTTTAAACTTGTGGCGGAGATAGTCACTGGGAGATTTTTTCAATCTTTGTCTTAAGGAATTTTTCTTTTTGATGTTGTGCAAAATTTCACCCCTAAGCCAAGGCACATATTTTCGACTTCGAAGTCTTTTAGTTGGGATATGATCAGCAACTATTGTAAGGAAAGTAGTTTTCCAGATCAGCCAGTCGTGGTCAATATCGCCTTCCGCTGGTATTAGGTTGGACAGATTCTTGGATTCGAGTGATGATCTTAAAGCATCGAAATTGCCACGTTGGTAGTCGTATACTGTTCTATTCATATTTACTGGAGATTTTGGAGATATAAGGACATCAAAGAGAATTATATTGTGATCAGTGAAAACTTCTGCTTCAGCAGGAGATGGTAAGCACAAGGTCCAGCACGTTGTTGCGTCTAGTTGGTTTGTTGTTAAGTTGAGATAAGAAATAGTCATTTATTAATTCTAAGAATGAAATTTCATTGGCTCCTGTTGTATTTTCTGGGGAATTCCAGGAGATATGTGGCATATTAAAGTCGCCAACAAGAATGATATTCTCATAGCAGCTGCAAATATCATTTAGATAGTGGTTAAAATTGTTGAGACAATTTTGATCAGCGTTAGGTGGACGGTAGCAAGAGCAAATCAAGAGTTGACTATTTGAGGATGTAGTTATTTCAGCAGAGATAATTTCTAGATATTGATTTTGATGAACTTCTCGCACCGACTTATATTAAATACTGTCGTTTGCTCTATTGTCATGTTTGCTTATTTTCGTTTAGCTAATTAGCTTTAGTTTTATTAAATTTGCATCACGATTTGTCAGCCAGTTATAAATATAAACAAATTGTATGAAAGCTAGAAAAACCTCACAGAATGCTTTCATTCGGCCACAATGAACCCAGTGTTAATATTTAACCGTTTTATGCTATGTCCATCAGGGGCCAGTCAAAGGTGAGCTTATACTTATAGGGCCAACCCTGTTAAAATTTAACCTTTACCTGCTGTTCTAGTTTGTGTATTTCTGCACGTCTGTTTATGTATTTCAAAACTGCAGAGAAATATTAAAACTCCAATCCAGACAAGATCCCTGATAAAATATTTCCAAATTTATAAATAAGCCTGTCAGGAAGTTTGCAAGTTTGCTTTGAATTTTAGCTTGACCTGGGGTTAAGCTAAGATAGCTAACCCAGCTTTGAACAACCGGCCCCAGATAGCTAAAATGTAAGTGCCACAGACTCATTCACTGTTGACAATTTCGTCAGACCAAGCCTCGTGTCAATGGTTCAAGCCGGGTAGTTATTAAAATGAGTATATATTAAAACATAAGAATAAGATGCAATTATGCAATTTTGGTGATTTGAACTATCAAATGAAACATATTTATTATACATAATACCAGTTGCTCGAATGTCAAGGTGAACGAGAAACAGGGTGGGTGCCACACTCTTTATAGTTTGCTCATGTCCTTGCCTAACTTAGAAAGTATATGTATGTATTGTTCATCCGACATTGGATCGCAATACCAGAGTCAAAGGCTATTTGCCAGACAGTGGCTAACACAAGTTATCCTTGTTTGTTCAATGTGTGGTTAAGTTGTGTAGATGTCTGCCTACTGTGCTAGGTTACATATTGAATCACAAGGTCACTCTTAATTTGTTTTGTCAAGTTGCATTATGCACCAATGTGCTCTACTTTATTACTTTACTCTGTCTAATGCCAGATGATTTTACTTACTCAAGGTCTCCCATGAATGGGTTAAAAACTATTCTGCTGAATGGGTTAATTGTATGTATATTAGGTTCTGGGATCAGGTCAGCTTTTATACAGTGTTTTAATAAATTATGGCACTAACAGACGATGGCATTGTCCACCTATAGAAGGAATTTGGTATAAATATTGTTTGTACACAATTTCTGTTTTTTGGCAGTCAAATCTCCCATTTGGGCACTTTCTCGATATATGAGCAACTGAAATAGTCCAATCATAATACTGAAGCTTAGGGATTGCAAAGACTAAAATATACACTAGCCAATAGCCTGTATCTAACCATTCTACCATTTCTTAGTATCCAGTCGGGATAAAGTCATTCACAGTTTGGTATCCAAAACCAAATTTTTGGTATCCTGTGGATATCGGGATACTGCAAATTTCAGACCCTGCACTCCCGTATAGTATTAGTTTACCAGGCATTCTGGAAACCCTTTGCAGTCAAACCCAGAGATTCGTTTTTGGCAAATTTTCATCCAAACGCATGATGAAGTTGTCTCAGTGGACCATATAAACAGCCCTTAATACAGTACCGGTATCTATGCAGCAGTTGTTGACATAAATATTTCATTACATAATAAGGGATGAACTGATGATTTGTAATATCAAGAGTCATTGTTTATAATAATTACAATTGTTTTCAAGGTTGCGAAGGGAGACATCAGTCTTGAAGAAGCAGAACAGTTGCTTCGTTTTCCTGTAAGTTTTACAAACCATAGTATACTACTAAGTAATAATATTTCAAATTGCTTAATTATTGTGCTAACTTAATTATATTTAGTATTTTTGCACAAGTGAATATAACAAATCCTACAGGTTGATTGGTCAAATTGGACGTATTAAGCTGTTATACAGTATTCACCTACAAGCGAATATAACAAAACCAACATTTTCAAAACGGCGGCTAGCCATTTTCTGGAAGTTACTAGTAAAGAAATAAGCAAAATTAAAATAAATTCAGTCCGAAAAACACAAAAGACTTGTGTAAAAATACCAAAACAATTATTCGCCTCAGGCTCAGGGAATATTCACCTCGACTTCGTCTTGGCGAATATTCCCCGATAATCACTTCGGCGAATAATTGTTAAATGTTTACAATTTTCTAGGCATTGTCAAAGGGGTAATTATGTACTGCAGTTTCCATATTTGTAATAGAAATACCCATTGACTGACAATGTGCTCAAATGTGCCCGATGTTATTCTTTTACTTTGTCTAATGCCAGATGATTTTACTTGTCAAGGTGTTAGAGTCTGGCAGCTTAATGTGCTAACATTCTCTATCTGTGAATTTCTCCTGTTAATCCATTGACTGGTAATGCGCCCCACTTTATTCGTGAACTGCACTGTCTAATCTATTACTTGTGGTTTAGGAAACCTTGCTATGGTGCAGTCAGTTAGTGCTTTTATGGTGTACCATGCTTCTGTTGGTGATAAGTTACTGCTGGACCATTTCAACTTTGGTGAGGAATGCATGTGGTTAAATGATCTAATAAGAATGTTTAGCCATGAAGGTGACTGGGTCTTCGATATCAACTCTTCACAAGGTACCCTATAGTAATTAATGCCTGTTTAGCTACAGTACGACAGGAACGCTTTGTTACTTTACAGCATGAGGTTAGCCCCCCCCTCTCAGTGAATTCGTCCCCCTAGAATCCCTCTAAACCCTCCAATAAAGTGTTCAACCCCACCAAAATTTCGCTTCACCCCTCCTATTTTGTGTGAAAGGCTTTAACCCAAACGCCTAACCCATGCTGAAGCTCACTGAATGGTGCCGCTTGCACCCCACCATAAATTTTTCTGGCCCCCCTTTTACATAAATAAAAATCCGCCCTTTACAGTGAATACTGTCCATGCTTATCTAGCCCGCGTGCAGGCCCACCGAGGGAAGAATAGTGGGCCTACAAGAAAGACCGGGTGTTTTGTAAAACGCCCCTTTTCATAACACGCCCCATTCGCGCGTCAATTGTCAAACAAGAACCAATGATAGCAACCCAAATAGTATTAAACAAACTTGCATTAAAATGTTGCGGGGTTTTCTCTGCTATTCAGAATATAAACAGTATGTAAATGGCTATGTTTAACTCCAAAAAAGCAAGCAAACCAGTCAGCTTCAAATCATTGCCCAATTTGCAAGTGCTCAATTTCACTTACGTAGTTTCACTAAGTACGAAATTTATTTAAGTTATTTAATTTGCTAAAGAACTCGACAAAAGAAGAGAGAGTTCAGAGTCCAGATCTTTTCAAACGGCAATTAATACCATCTTCTGTTTTGCCCTCTCAAAAAGGAAGCCCTGCAAATCGCAAAGTGTTTCGAACAGGCTTACTTGCAACTACCTCAAAATCTTCACCACGAAAAGTGCTGTTTTCTTCAGTGTAAGAATGGAGTCAACATGAACCAAAACATAATTTCTTAAGGAACATATAAACGTATCAAATTTGTTTGAAATTAACAATACTCAAGTATTAAACGGTTTAACTATAGTTTACCCCAGTGGTAATGTTGCTATTCTAACACTTCATGACAAGCAATCCCGCTAGCATAACGGCAAAAACATCTCTTCCTTCAAGTAAACAATAAACGATCGGTTCTTGTACTGGTCATTATTAATCGAAAAAAGTGATCAGATCCAATATTAAGCTCATTGAGAGCCTTTGTGATGAGTAACTGATCTAATTATAGAGTCTAACAGCAAACAGCCAATCAGAATGCTGCGTTCGTGTGCGAACACGACAAATGCAAAATACCCGGTCTTCCTTGCAGGCCCACTAATCTTCCCCTGGTGGGCCTGCATGCAGCTAATGCTTATGCAGTAATATACATTATACGTAAGTGCATTGTACATACGATTCTATAAAGGTTCTCTTTCAAAAACTTAAACTTTAAACTCTGATTGCGCAAGGGTGATGGATTATTGATCTCTGGCATACTCTGAGTTTAAGGTTTAAGCTCCGGTCTTACTGTTTGGAAGAACAACCTTAATTGTATCACATATATATATATATATATATATATATATATATATATATATATATATATATATATATATATATATATATATATATATATATATATATATATATTGCCTAAATGTATGTATAAAACGTAATTATTTAGAAACATATTCTAATATTCAGTATTTGTAACTTATTACAGGCAATGCAGTTGTTGCTGCAGTTGGGATAAAGCGAAATGGTCTTTGTATTGTCTAGTCTGATGATGAAGAATTTGTCACGAAAAGAAACTTTAGAAAGCTGATGGATGGCAAGTAAAACAACTATAAGACTGTAGAATTTGTAGATGTAGATAGAGTACTCGACTTTCATGTTTATATATTTATATTATTTCAAGAATTACACGCTTTCTAAACCAGGCATGCACATGTACATCTTAACTTTTTTCTATTATGAAAGGACCTATTGGCTTCGAAGGGGGTCAGAAATTCCGAACCCTGTGTCTCGAGATTTATCATTTTTGCATGATTTTGCGGAATTCTATGTTGCAGGGTTCAGATTTTCTGACACCTTTTTACAATATTGGGGCCTAAAGCCTTCAGAAATCACTTTAGTATTTTGGCTTCTAAGGGGGTCAGAAATTCTGAACCCCGTGTCTCGAGATTTATCATTTTTGCATGATTTTGCAGAATTCCATGTTGTAGGGTTCAGATTTTCTGACACCTTTTTACAATATCGGGGCCTAAAACCTTCTGAAATCGCTTTAGTATGTATTTGGCTTGTAAGGGGGTCAGAAATTCTGAACCCCGTGTCTCGAGATTTATCATTTTGCATGATTTTGCGGAATTCTATGTTGCAGGGTTCAGATTTTCTGACACCTTTTTACAATATTGGGGCCTAAAGCCTTCAAAAATCACTTTAGTATTTGGCTTGTAAGGGAGTCAGAAATTCTGAACCCCGTGTCTCGAGATTTATCATTTTTGCATGATTTTGCAGAATTCCATGTTGTAGGGTTCAGATTTTCTGACACCTTTTTACAATATCGGGGCCTAAAGCCTTCTGAAATCGCTTTAGTATGTATTTGGCTTGTAAGGGGGTCAGAAATTCTGAACCCCGTGTCTCGAGATTTATCATTTTGCATGATTTTGCGGAATTCTATGTTGCAGGGTTCAGATTTTCTGACATCTTTTTACAATATCGGGGCCTAAAGCCTTCAAAAATCACTTTAGTATTTGGCTTGTAAGGGGGTCAGAAATTCTGAACTCCGTGTCTCGAGATTTATCATTTTTGCATGATTTTGCGGGATTCTATGCTGCAGGGTTCAGATTTTCTGACACCCTTTTACAATATCGGGGCCTAAAGACTTCAGAAATCACTTTAGTATTTTGCTTGTAAGGGGGTCAGAAATTCTGAACCCCGAGTCTCAAGATTTATCATTTTTGCATGATTTTGCGGAATTCTATGTTGCAGGGTTCAGATTTTCTGACACCTTTTTAAAATATCGGGGCCTAAAGCCGTCTGAAATCGCTTTAGTATGTATTTGGCTTGTAAGGGGGTCAGAAATTCTAACCCCGTGTCTCGAGATTTATCATTTTTGCATGATTTTGCGGAATTCTATGCTGCAGGGTTCATATTTTCTGACACCTTTTTACAATATCGGGACCTAAAGCCTTCAGAAATCACTTTAGTATTTGGCTTGTAAGGGGATCAGAAATTCTGAACCCCGAGTCTCAAAATTTATAATTTTTGCATGATTTTGCGGAATTCTATGTTGCAGGGTTCAGATTTTCTGACACCTTTCTACAATATTGGGACCTAAAGCCTTCAGAAATCACTTTAGTATTTGGCTTGTAAGGGGGTCAGAAATTCTGAACCCTGTGTCTCGAGATTTATCATTTTTGCATGATTTTGCGGAATTCTATGCTGCAGGATTCAGATTTTCTGACACCTTTTTACAATATCGGGGCCTAAAGCCTTCAGAAATCACTTTAGTATTTTGCTTGTAAGGGGGTCAGAAATTCTGAACCCCGAGTCTCAAGATTTATAATTTTTGCATGATTTTGCGGAATTCTATGTTGCAGGGTTCAGATTTTTTGACACCTTTCTACAATATTGGGACCTAAAGCCTTCAGAAATCACTTTAGTATTTTGGCTTCTAAGGGGGTCAGAAATTCTGAACCCCGTGTCTCGAGATTTATCATTTTTGCATGATTTTGCAGAATTCCATGTTGTAGGGTTCGTATTTTCTGACACCTTTTTACAATATCGGGGCCTAAAACCTTCTGAAATCGCTTTAGTATGTATTTGGCTTGTAAGGGGGTCAGAAATTCTGAACCCCGTGTCTCGAGATTTATCATTTTGCATGATTTTGCGGAATTCTATGTTGTAGGGTTCAGATTTTCTGACATCTTTTTACAATATCGGGGCCTAAAGCCTTCAAAAATCACTTTAGTATTTGGCTTGTAAGGGAGTCAGAAATTCTGAACTCCGTGTCTCGAGATTTATCATTTTTGCATGATTTTGCGGAATTCTATGCTACAGGGTTCATATTTTCTGACACCTTTTTACAATATCGGGACCTAAAGCCTTCAGAAATCACTTTAGTATTTGGTTTGTAAGGGGGTCAGAAATTCTGAACCCTGTGTCTCGAGATTTATCATTTTTGCATGATTTTGCGGAATTCTATGCTGCAGGATTCAGATTTTCTGACACCTTTTTACAATATCGGGCCCTAAAGCCTTCAGAAATCACTTTAGTATTTTGCTTGTAAGGGGGTCAGAAATTCTGAACCCCGAGTCTCAAGATTTATAATTTTTGCATGATTTTGCGGAATTCTATGTTGCAGGGTTCAGATTTTCTGACACCTTTCTACAATATTGGGACCTAAAGCCTTCAGAAATCACTTTAGTATTTTGGCTTCTAAGGGGGTCAGAAATTCTGAACCCCGTGTCTCGAGATTTATCATTTTTGCATGATTTTGCAGAATTCCATGTTGTAGGGTTCGTATTTTCTGACACCTTTTTACAATATCGGGGCCTAAAGCCTTCTGAAATCGCTTTAGTATGTATTTGGCTTGTAAGGGGGTTAGAAATTCTGAACCCCGTGTCTCGAGATTTATCATTTTGCATGATTTTGCGGAATTCTATGTTGTAGGGTTCAGATTTTCTGACATCTTTTTACAATATCGGGGCCTAAAGCCTTCAAAAATCACTTTAGTATTTGGCTTGTAAGGGGGTCAGAAATTCTGAACTCCGTGTCTCGAGATTTATCATTTTTGCATGATTTTGCGGAATTCTATGCTACAGGGTTCATATTTTCTGACACCTTTTTACAATATCGGGACCTAAAGCCTTCAGAAATCACTTTAGTATTTGGTTTGTAAGGGGGTCAGAAATTCTGAACCCTGTGTCTCGAGATTTATCATTTTTGCATGATTTTGCGGAATTCTATGCTGCAGGATTCAGATTTTCTGACACCTTTTTACAATATCGGGCCCTAAAGCCTTCAGAAATCACTTTAGTATTTTGCTTGTAAGGGGGTCAGAAATCTGAACCCCGTGTCTCAAGATTTATCATTTTTGCATGATTTTGCGGAATTCTATGTTGCAGGGTTCAGATTTTCTGACACCTTTTTACAATATCGGGGCCTAAAGCCTTCAGAAATCACTTTAGTATTTTGCTTGTAAGGGGGTCAGATTTTCTGAACCCCGTGTCTCAAGATTTATCATTTTTGCATGATTTTGCGGAATTCTATGTTGCAGGGTTCAGATTTTCCGACACCTTTTTACAATATCGGGGCCTAAAGCCTTCAGAAATCACTTTAGTATTTTTCTTGTAAGGGGGTCAGATTTTCTGAACCCCGTGTCTCAAGATTTATTATTTTTGCATGATTTTGCGGAATTCTATGTTGCAGGGTTCAGATTTTCTGACACCTTTTAACAATATCGGGACCTAAAGCCTTCAGAAATCACTTTAGTATTTGGCTTGTAAGGGGGTCAGAAATTCTGAACCCTGTGTCTCGAGATTTATCATTTTTGCATGATTTTGCGGAATTCTATGTTGCAGGGTTCAGATTTTCTGAATCCCTTTTAAGGATTGTATTTTGTCAGTGAACTTTGATGTGGGAATATATTTCAACTAAATAGTGTAATTGTGCGGAACGTGTTTACATTTGAAGGTTTTTCCACAAAAATAAGGTTTTTTAGCCAGAAATGCGACTTGTCCGCATAATTATGTTTCTTTTTGTATCTTCGAAGCAGATATATTGCTATCGCAAACGTGACCGTACTGTTAGCGTATGTTAGCACATAGCCATTCAGCGACGAGCTTATATAATTTATGCCAATTCATGATAATTTATGCCAATCAACGATTAGTTTACATCGATTGTCTACATCGTGCCCGCATCTAACCTGCGAACGGCGGCGTTTAGCCTCGTGTTATTCTTTGCCATTTTTCACATTTTGGCTTCGAAAATATCTTGATATTGTTTTTTTTTACGTGCCATTCTACTTGCGATATTATTCCGAAGTTATCTATCAACATGGAAACTCATCCTCATCTGGTAAGTAGTCAAATACCACATATTTATTATTTTATTATATAGTTATACAGTAAAACAATCATTCAACAATATATTTGTCAATGAACAATGTCATAGGAAACTAATGTTCTATTAATAAAGGAGATATTGAATTAAATCCTGGTGCTGCAATTCTGTAGTAAACTCTGTTCGATGTTATCAGTTAAAATACTTATACATTTTGGTTTTACAGTGATTTGAGTTTTTAAACAAAATGTTTACAAACATTTTCAAATGCTAATAAAAGAATCCCCACTCTCCTTCCTCATTAGTATATTGTTATTTTGTTTTGTAACATAAATGTTTTTGTTTAGAGATTAATGCAAGAATGATGAATAAATGTACTGGATATTGACTAGATAATTTTGTCAGAACAACCCACTTGCAAGACAATCTTACCTAAATTCATTAGTATGGATAATAACTTAACAGCTATAATAATCATATAATTTATTATATGGATGGATCAGATCAATGGCACACAATATGTACAAAACTAAACCTGTGATACCTTCTACTCAAACTGATATTCTCCCACAACACAAATTGTTTTTGTGTGGATATGCTGTGTTAAACCGAACAGTTTGGTATATCATTAACTGTGCACAGGATTGGAATTGAATTATATACTTCACTCATGACCTGAATCAGGTTTTGGTAGATGCTAAGTGCCGGTTGTACTAGCCAGGATGGTGTGATTGATGACGAATCACTTGTAAAAACGCTGACAAATACTTGCTTGAGTTACACTTGTGCTGTACCTTCTTATTCTGTGGTGCTGTCTACAGCCTTGTTAGATTTGTACTATGTTTGACTTTAAAATCTTATTTGCTATTATATTTATTATAATAAGTGATGAAAATGTGAATCAAGTTTTTTCGCAGATACATGTACGCATCGCGTACCTATTTTTTAAATTCTGCGGATAAAATGCTACTTTGGAAAATCCCAATTTAGTTTGGAACACGTTTAGAATCGACTTATTAAGTTCAACTCCGATTCTAAGTACTGTTTAATAAACGAGCAGGAGGGTTTTATTAGGTTTAAAGCCACGAGCGCGCAGCGCGAGTGCCTTTAGACCAGGGCGCTGTAAAACACGGGCGGGGAAACAGAGATAGCGCCCCTGATCTATGTGTGATGCAGGCCCCCCCCCCCCCGCATATTTTGATTTTTATTCCATGCGTGGTTCGAACAGGCGTGCTTGTTTTGGCTTCGTTTAGTAAATTCGAGCTGAATTCACCGAATGGATTTTGGGGTTCTGTGCTAATAAAAGACAAAAGCTTAGTTCAGGATTCTTAATAATGGTGATAGGGAATCTTGAAGTTTAGAAGAAGCCGGGGATTTCACTGCGGGGTTCGACATTTCGACTATTTTAATATAAATACGAGTCACGAGGTGATCAGGATTTTTTGCAAAACAACTGCGTTCGTCTGTATCTTTATAAGATGAAAATATATAGATGAAGATAAGTTTTCAAACAGCTGTTGTCATAAACGCTGCAACTGGAATGTTTGTTTGGAAATCAGGTACGTTAAATTAGATGTGTTTTTAAATTTTTCATGTTATAATTGGTAAATCTTTTTCATGTTGAAATGGCGAGAACCTATATTTTTGATCTGGCAACGTAAAAAAGCAAGCCAAAAATACATGCTTTATCAAAAAAGCCATTTATCTAATGTTGTATTTCGGATACATCATAACTTAATCTCATAGAATACCAAAGTTTTTAGTAGATTTCGAAACTTGGGAAACTTTTACGAGCAAGAATACAATTTTTCCGCGGTTTGTTTTCATTGTTGATATAAAATGCCCCGTCCCTATAGAGAGAAGCTATATTTTTGATTTGGCAACGTAAAAAGCGAGGCAAAAATACATTCTTTATCAAAAAAGCCATTTATCTAATGTTGTATTTCGGATACATCATAACTTAATCTCATAGAATACCAAAGTTTTGAGTAGATTTCGAACCTTGGGAACTACTTTTACGAACAAAAATACAATTTTTCCGCGGTTTGTTTTTCATTGTTTATAAGTGATGTCCCGTGTTCAATGGCGAGACGCTATATTTTTTATCTGGCAACGTTAAAAAGCAAGCCAAAAAGACATGCTTTATCAAAAAAGCCATTCATCTAATGTTGTATTTCGGATATATCATAACTTAATCTCAAAGAATACCAAAGTTTTAGGTAGATTTCAAACCTAGGGAAACTTTTACGAGCAAAAATACAATTTTTCCGCGGTTTGTTTTCATTGTTGATATAAAATGCCCCGTCCCTGGAGAGAAGCTATATTTTTGTTTCGTTCCCCGCAGGAACGAAACGGTACTGTATTTGGTTTCGAGCAATATCACAGGAAAGTGACGTCTGAAATCAAAGTTATCCAATCCTTTGCCAGTATTCTTGCTGAAACGTTAATTACATTTAGAATCGTTCAATGAGATGACCGCTCCTAGCATAAGAAGTTTTTTGGAGGCGTGTCGTATATAATCGGAAATCTTAGTTAATTATATGTCAACCTATGAGAACATGGTAACTTAACCTGAAGTTCAGGCCCTAATTTTAAATAGGGCCTGACACAAAACCTGTCTAGACCGTGGGACGCCCACATGTTATTTTTAGACACAGCATGCAATATGATTGACAAGTGTTGTAGATTTCGTTACACAAAAAATTTATATTCTCATGAACATGTCCGCAGAGTGTGCATTTTGCTTTTTAATTAAACTAAAAAACTCAAGGTACTTTTATATAATTAAGAGTCAGTTTCTCTATTTAACCGAACAGCAAACAAAGATTCAATTAGTCAGTTCTGTGTACGGCTTGACTGCCAAGCTTTCTCAAGGTCTCAACTTGCTGGACGCGGATATACCAGGGATATACTCTAACGGGCTAACAACAGCAACAATAAAATTCTCAATCGTACCACGAAGAAGGCGATGTAGCTCAGAAAACAACGCCGGTAGGACCTGATATTAAAAATAAGACTTTGCGACCGGCGATTGCGGCGAAGCCAGTTGGCAGAACATCTTGGCTGTCAACAACAAGCTTTCGAATACATGACTAGTTTGGCTGTTCTTTCAGCGTCGTGTGTCCAAAATTCGTCAAAGATTTTGATAAAAACCTTTCAAAATACTATTTGTTTGATTTATTTTCTGCCATAAAGCATACAAGAAAAGAAATTCGAAGAAATCGATAATGGATTTGTTACGTGCGTTTGACCTTTATATTATTATTGTCCCCTTGAGCCCTTGCCGAGCTATTTTTAAAACTGTTGTTTATGTGAACTTGCAACCAATCAAAATCTTAGAGCCTGAACTTCAGGTTAAATGGCACGATGATTTATATTTGAAGTATTCAAGCGCCAACAGCGGTATATATTTATTATATAGTTTTCTTTGTTTTTCTTCATTTTAAATACTACTACTGTATTTCTGGACCGCTCGGCCCCTCCAGGTAATGAAAATTTATACTAATACGTGCAAAAAATTACCAGAACCCGCCCGCCTCACAAAATGAACCAATTTCATTGCTCGACATATACAAGTGATCTATGGTCACAACCGCTAACTACATGCAGACGTCTGGTATTTCTATAATTATATTGGAACGAAACATTTCTTTTTTTAAAGAAATATTTTCTTGTTGATTTGGCAACGTAAAAAAGCCAGGCAAAAAGACAGACTTTATCAAAAAAGCCGCTTGTCTAATGTTGTATTTCGGATATATCATAACTTAATGTCATAGAATACAAAGGTTTTGGGTAGTTTTGGGACCTAGGAAAATTTTTACGAGCATTTTCCGCGGTTTGTTTTTCCTGTGATGCTAAAACATTTGCAGCCCAACGTCCGCTATTGCGTTCGATGGCCGTACTACGCTTCTTCACTAAACAAAACCGACGATTTTACTAGTAATGAAACATGTGTCGAAAAACATCAGTTTAAAAACTCGGTTTGGAAAAGTATTCTTGAATTAATTATCAATGCAATTTTGCACTTGAAGGCTCTTTGAGAACGTAATTAAACATTTATTCTGTTGCCAGCAACAAAAATTAATAGCTATACTTTTGATGTACAAAAGGTTTTTAACAGCCAAAAAAGCCAGTAAAAGCCGGTCTAGCTGTATTAAGTAGTGCAAAGTATTATAATTTTGGCAACTTTTTGCGCCATCAAATTTACCTAGCAGAATCTATGGACTTCAAAACCTAATGTAAAATCTATTGTCAGCACTTAAAAATGATAGATTTTAACAGAAATAAAAATCAAAACATATCGATTAACATTTATTTATTAAATGAAAGTATAGTAGCTTTTCTTTCGATGTTACACTGAATATTTAGGTTAAAGTTTAAACATATCTTTATTATAACTCGGAACATCCAGCTCTTCAACAAATTTTCGTTTCGCTGCAATTTTCGCTTTTCTTCTTGATTTTTGCAAAACGCGCGCTCGTGCCATTCCCCAGCCGCATCACACATGGATCAGCGCGATATCAGCACGTTTCCTCGCCCGTGTTTTATTACGCCCTGCTTTTAGACCTAATAAAACACGACCTGCGAGTTTATTAAACGGCTTCAAACACGACTACAAATTCAATAGATATACTGCCTTATTATATACATGACAAAATTACTGCAATCTGATTGGTTAAGAGAACATTGGCACATTTTTCAAATATCACTTGTAGTGTTAATCATTAATTGCACTCCTTCCCGTGTGATTACCTATACTTATTAGTATTCTTTATATAAAGAATACTAATGAGGACACGTCAACAATAGATACTGCCTTATTAGTATTTTTTATATAAAGAATACTAATTAGGAGTGTTTTATCAGGTTTAAAGCCGCTGCACGTGACATATTATGGTTGACATGATGTTGAGCATATTTTGGTTACACGTTAAATATTTTTGTACTTGATGAGATTCAAAATTTGTTGTATATTCAAGACTGGTATCAGTGTAATTTTGGTGATGACCGGAAAAAAAACTGGCCGTGGCCTCACGATAAAACTTTCTAGAAATGTTCTCTGTTTCATATATATTTATTTGATATCTTAGGTAAAAATAGGGGCTCATTCGAAATGTTTCGACAGCAAAGTAGCAACTGTTTCAGATCGAATGCACACGGACAGCACACCCATGATTAATTTAGATCATGTCCATTTTCAACATAAAACAGTCATTTATTTTGTACCAAACATTTGGCAATATTTACAGAATTGCGCCTTTTTATAAACACGCGTTGCGTGTATTCCGCGCAATTGCGTGACTTATTGTGCTCGCGCATGCTCAGACAAATTTCCCACCTGTTCAGGGAATACCAAATTACTATAAGTGGGGAGTACATCAATCTCGTTCCCAGAGTATGCCTGTTCGCGGGTTAAGTAGTGGCATGACTCTGGGGAAATCGAATCGAAATCGTTATTTGATTGGCTGCCGCGATCATCAATGTTGCCGACACATTAATGCGTGTTTTTTGCGAGAATTACGCGTGGACATACGCGAAGAGAGAATTATCAATGTTTATCAGATTTTGGAATGCGAAATCAAACAATATAAATCGAAGGATATAATATTAATCGTATGAACAAGTATTGGGACGTTGGATATATACTTACAAAATGGCATAGTATTTATGAATGACTTTTTATCGATCTACAGTGTGAGTATATTGACATATTTGTATGTGGAAACAACGGCGTACAAGTTTCGTATTTATTCCATGATATTAAACCATGAAAGAATTGGCTAAATGAAATCATCGCACACGTTGACGTTGTTGTTGTTTTGTTAAATTGATATATTGTTGCCAGGATTTTGGAGTGGCAGCTTTTGCTTGTGTTAAAGCTTTAAACAATGCAGTACATTAGATCTTCCGTTTCATGTTCACTTGACAAATATGTGCTAAGAGGTCACTTAACTGCACATTATCAATTATGGTCAACACTCAACATGTTGTAGCCCATGGTCTTTGTGCTTTTGTAAAAGGAGTTATCTATATAAATTTAAGATGCCAGGTGTTTTTGTAGCATCTGTATAAATTATAGAATAATTGATTTAAGAAGTTCCTCAGGTTGTAAAACTTTTGGTTAAAGACCTTAAAGACCTGCTTTGTAAATGATTGCCACTTGACAGCATGATGTAAGGCTATAACTAAGCCAAACCTGGAATAATTTTTGCATCAATTTTTGTCTGGATAAAAAATAAGTAGTGAATTTAAATACCGATGTTTCATTGTTTCCTTGTCTGTTGCTATGTGAAACAATGTTGTTTATGGCAATAAAAGTCATTGTGGATCAATAACAATGCTCATTTGCTAAAAATATACAAGCATTGATTCCATTTCCAAACTATTATACTATGTGAATATATTGGCAATTAATCCAATTATATATAAAAGGAGATACAGTAGGATTGAAATAGCTACCAGTTTCAATCAAATAACTACTTTAATTTCTGTATCAAGCCTCCTGGGTGTTATTGTTTCCCAAGCATCATTGAGGGGGCACTTGTTCTAAATATATGCAATAAGTCTGGTTACCATTAAAAAATGTCCATATTCAGAGTTACCGTTGTACTATATTTTATTAAAATACTGCAGAAATGCAATATATTTCATGATTTTAAGAATTAATTGAATGGGGACTGCATGGTTAAAAGAGGAGGGGGGCTTATTTATTTTTGTATCCAAATGAGGGGGGGGGGTTATTGGAGAGGGGCTTAAAGAGAAGGGGGCTAAATATAGAAATTACAGTACCTCCATTCTTTCCTCTCCCTTCCCAAACATGCTGCAGGAGAGGGGGCAACTGCAGGGGTTAAAGCATGGATTGCAAGGTTGATGTATAATTTGCATGGTATGTACCTGGTAATATGGAGTAATGGGCTAGTAAATATATCCTTGCCTATAATTAGTTGCTGATTAAATGTTCAAAGATATACAGTGTGAAGCATGAAAAACAAATGGTAGATACCCACTGCAACAACTTTTCAACAAATATATATGGATTTGTTCACTTCATTTCTTACTTTCGACACAAGTAATTATAATTACAAACACAATGTACTGTCATTTAAAGACTTTATTTGTGCTCCATGTATATATGTTAATGTAATATAATATAAAAAATAATGTGTTTATTGTTAAAGTGGAAGTCAAGTCCGTAATGTAAACAAACGGTTTGTTTACATTTTGAACTGCAGCTGTATTTTTTAAAATATGATGTACTGTCTGAATATCTAACACCATTTTGGTTCGCTATGCTTCTAAATGAATATGAAATAGAGTTTATGTTCAGAAAAATTCGAAACATTCGAAATTTGGGCAATGTTCACATTAGAGGTCCTCACATTGTTATGAGCAGAACCGATGCGCAGAACGGACTTGACTTCCACTTTAAAATATGTGATATATAATACTGTAAGCCCTGGGCTTATATTCTTTTGTAAGCGATTTTTGATTGGCTTAGGGGGGGGCGGGGGGGGCTTATACATGGACGATCAATTGTGTTAGTAATAAACAAGTCAGTCAAAAACAGAAAAATAAACATGTATTAATAACACACTTCGATTAACATAGTAAGCTATATAAAGACAATGACAGTGTTTTAAATACCGTTCTCTGCTATATTATATACTGGGCTTATAATTCAGGGGACTTATATTCAGGGGAGGCTTATATTTGGAATGAGGTGAGCATTATATTCAGAGGTTTACAGTATACAGTTGAAAAAAGCTTGTATTTTCTTGTCATAGACACACATTTCTGTGTGCATATAGAACAGCTTATACGTTGGGTTCTCATGTCGATCCAATGGTAATTTGATATCGCTGCCATTAGCACAGAATGGCCTTGTATCATACTATCATGCATGCATAAATGCCTTGGTCATTCATGTGGTTATATGACTATCACGATAGAATTAGTTACGCCAAGTAACATGTCGTACACGTCAGGTAGCAGCTGAAATATTTTAATATTTGCCATAATAAGCCCATAACCTGTTGGCAAAACATCTTCTGTGATCTTCTGACGCCATTTTACAATGGCCGAGATACATTTGAATGTCTCGTCTTTTAACGAATATTCAAGCCCTCTTTTTGCTAGAACGGCTTTAATAGCTCTTTCAATATTTACCATTGAATATAATTTAATAGTAGTGCGATTTAAAGCACCTTTAAACGTATAAAAAACCATTTTGTATACTATATTCTGATGAGAATCTGTTCAACAAATATATCGATTGTGAGCGTGTGCCCGCGCGAATTTAGTAAGCGGAATAAACATAAGCAATGAAAGCGCATGCGCCATTTATCTCATTTTGGATAAAATAAATTCGATTTCCCCAGAGTCATGCCACTACCTAACCCGCGAACAGGCATACTCTGGGAACGAGATTGGGAGTACATAAATCAGGGCAGATATATGTACGCCTAGCGTACCTACTTTTGTACAGTTGTCAGTTTAGGAGAATAATGTTTTGGTTCAAGAGTCAAGTATCAGTTTTTCAATGTTCTCTTTTTAAGTGATGTGGAAATGAGTTTAGATTTGTAAGTGCGTTGTAAGGGTATGCGCATTGGCTTAGAGATCTTTACACAGCGAAGCAAAACTCAGGGTTTAACCTGTCCAATGATATTATTTTACATCATTATAAAGGCAAATGACCAAATACCTATTGACCTGCACGAGAGCACGGCCTTTCTGAAATTTATAGAACATTTTACTCTCGATCTCTCCCTAGATTTAAGCCTATATAATTAACATAACAGGCATGAACTGCTTACAACCTGTTGCCAAACACCTCACTCTAACCAGTTCCGAATCCAATGACAAATTTACAATTCAAGACAGTTTTGATACAAGCTTTGACAAATTTGCCAAATTAACAATTTTCCACACGCCAGCTCTTTGATAAAAGTACAGATTTGTATTGTTTGACATCAAATCACTCTTTACTAACCTAACAAACTGTTAGTAAAACGCCTTCATCATATACTACATACTACGATGATAACACATACTACGATGACTACACATACTACGATGATAAATTCGAACAATCAAAAAATGACCTGAAAGCTACTTGGAAACTAATTAATGAAATTATTAATAAAAAAAGCAACAAGCGGCCTTTGCCGTCTTCTTTCAACTCAAATGGGAGAACCATCACTGATCCAGTTAAAATTGCCAATGAATTTTGTCATTACTTTACAAATATTGGTCCAACTTTAGCAAGTAAGATACAAACAACTAACTCCGCTTTTCAAAACTTCGTTGGTCCTGCTAATGATCAAACTATATATCTTAGACCAACTTCAATCTCAGAACTAATGGAAATTTGTAGCTCTTTCAGCTCTAAAAAAGCACCTGGCTACGATAATATTCCTATGCACCTTATCAAGAACTCTGTTGAATTTATCATTGTACCATTAATGAACATCATTAATTTATCTCTTGAAACGGGAGTTTTCCCCGAGAAATTAAAAATGGCTAAAGTAATTCCTATTTTCAAGGCTGATGACCCAGAATCTTATAAAAATTATAGACCTATATCTATCTTATCAAATTTTTCTAAGTTTTACGAAAGAGTAATGCATATTCGTTTATCTGAATTTGTTCAGAAATACGAAATTCTGTATTGTTATCAATTTGGTTTTCGTAAAAACCATTCAACAGATCTAGCGCTTACTCACCTGGTCAATAAAATCACCTCATCTATTGATGAGGGCGGAGTCACTGCCGGTGTTTTCTTAGACTTATCTAAAGCGTTCGATACTATCAATCATCAAATACTCTATTATAAATTGGAACGTTATGGCATTCGTGGAGTTGCATTGCAATTTGTTCAATATAACGTTTCATCTTCGGTAAACACCATCACCTGTGGTGTACCACAAGGCCTCCATATTAGGACCATTGTTTTTTATCCTTTATATCAATGACCTCCCGAATGCTTTAAACATAACTGAATCATTATTATTCGCAGACGACACCAGTATATACTATTCTCACACTGACCCTATTTCACTGATCAATGTTTTGAATGACGAATTAATGGAACAATTGCTCTCCAGCCAGCTAACTGAGCTAAGAATTAAGAGTAGACATAGACAGCTTTTGTGTGGGAGAATGGGTTATGGGGGTGAAGTACTCCTGTTACAATAAGTGTCACATTATATGTATATTTAACCCAATAGACTCTTTATGGCCTTATATTTCATCCTGCGGGGTATATATAAGGCCCGCTCTGATAACCCTAGGGGTAATGGTTCCTAGGGCTGCCCTGGGGGTAAGGGTCCCCAGAGCACATGCCAGAAGGGTAGCGACCCCCTCCGACCTTATTAACCTGAACCAAGGGGTAAGGGTCCCTTGGACAGTTCCTATAACTCGGCCGATTATATTTACATTGAATGAGTCTATGGGCATGAAGGTGACCTTTGGGAGCACTTCAACCCCACAAATACAATAAAGTGTATCTGACACTTGAGTGTATTCCCCATAGACGAACAATCCCACTCCTACAACAGCTGTATGCATATAGAGGACAGCCAGAGACGCCGGAACTGGGGGGGGGGGCAGGGGGGGCCTCTGCCCCCCTTGCCTTTTGCTAGGGGGGCAGGGGGGGCAGAAGTGCCCTTTTAGTTGTAAAATAATACGTGATAAATCACATTTCCAACGATGCTTTTTGTAGGACAATCACGAGATTCAGGTAATTTATAGTTTATATTTATAAAAATTTTGGGAAATTTTTGGAATTTAGAAAAATATTTTGAAGAAATGGCGAAAATTTAAGATATCCGGAAAAATTTTTGGCTTCACGGAAAATTTTTGTATGTCCGGAAATAATTTTTGACCCCTAAAATGGTACACTGACCGAAGTTTTTTTGGCCGGGGGGGGGGAGGTCCCCCAAAAATTTTGCAGTGAAAACATTTTTTTCAGTAAAGGTGCCCTTGGTGTGCGTCCGCCCCCCTTTGCCCTATTATCGTTCCGGCGTCCCTGGTTGATGTAACATTTTCTGTGGCCTACATTGTGTGTGCTCATTATATATAATATAACAGTAAAAGGCTAATCACTGGCGGCACGACCGCATCGCCTTCAAAGTCAAATAACTCCGCTCAAATTGGTCGTACGGCAAAACAAGTTCGATTACATCTTTTCAAAAAGATTTCTCTTTCTAAATAATATCACTAATGGTTTGATCGTAGCTTGGGCAAATTTAGCGACGAACGGAACCAAAACCTCCTCAATTTCGGATGCTGTTCAAAATACTTAGGGCTGCTCGGGCACGATCGTGGACGTGACGTAATCCAGGCCCGGAGCTACGGGTGGGGGGGTGGGGGGGGGAGGTGTGACACCCCCCCCCCCAGTAATTGTATTCAGTAGGCAGGACTGCTATTCAGTCGGTAGGACTGCTATTCAGTCGGTAGAACTGCTATTTGGGTTAAATATTTTTGTCGCAAAGGGCAAGAACGTGGTGGGAATTTTAGGAAAATTTTGAGGAAAAATGTAAAAATTTTGGAAAAATGTAAAAAAATGTTGAAAATTTGTTATGTGCGGAAAATTTTTGAATGTTCCGGAAAATTTTTGTACGTCCGGAAAAATTTTTGGACCCCTAAAATGGTACACTGACCGAAATTTTTTTGGCGACGGGGGGGGATCCCCCGGATCCGGAAAAATTGATCCGGAAAATTTTTTTTTGAAACAGTCGGTTGAATTGACCTTATTACACCCCCCCTGAAGAATTTCCTGAGGACGGCCCTGACGTAATCAATACATACTGACAATACCGCCTTACTCGGGGTGGGACAGCATATCAAATCCGACGATAATTTGTCGCTTGATGCTGTCCCACCCCCGTAAATTTTCCATTGCAGTCGCTTTGCCCGCGCGGGCGGAGCGGGCTTTGAAAATCTGCTCACGCGGGCGTGACGGGCTTCAATCTCGAAACCAGAGCCCGCAATCCTCTGTGGAGGCTTGCTGAGGCTCTGGGAAACACCGGTGGAAGTCGGGTGCTGATTGGTTGTTTTTCAACATCCTCGTCCCCAGGCCCAAGCGGCCCTCAAAGTTTTTCAAGTGTAATTATTATTCAAACTTTGAGCCGTATTACATCGTTTAAAATTAATATAAAGTTTATTTCTCTTTGTGTTTTATGTTTAAACATATCAATGAAACACACAGCATAACATTAATAAACTTATTAAGCTTTCCTAGCTTCTCATATGAAATCAATTTCTGATATTGATATGCTATAAATAACAAAATTAGAATAACAACAGTGCAGCATTACCATATTAGGTCATGATAAGCCATACAGCAAAACTTACGGTGGCCCAGAAGGCTCAACGACTTAAATATAAAGGAATGGCAATTAAGAATAATAAAAACACAAATAAAAGAAAGCTACAACGCAAACAAAAAAATTACCACGCAACAAAAAACCTTGCAACACAAATAAAAAAATATGAACGCAAACAAAAAATGTCACAACGCAAATAAAAAAATCTGAACGCAAACAAAAAATACTGACAACGTAAACAAAAAATACTGACAACGCAAACAAAAAATACGTACTGACAACGCAAACAAAAAATACTGACAACGCAAACAAAAAATACTGACAACGCAAACAAAAAAATACTGACAACGCAAACAAAAAATACTGACAACGCAAACAAAAAATATTGACAACGCAAACAAAAAATATTGACAACGCAAACAAAAAATATTGACAACGGAAGTTATTATTATTATTACAATATTGCCTGCTCCCAAAAGGGCTTTTCAGCAGGTACTTACAAATCATTTATATACTACAAACAATATATATATACACCCACAAACATACGTACATACATACAAACACAAATTAAAAATTTTATAATTATTAGTAATGTCACTTTAAAAATGATTAACTACTTCCTAATAAAATCCATACAGTAAAAACGTTTATATGCTAATTTAAACAAGTCCAAATTGTCTAAAACTACTAACTACTTTCTAAAAATCCATGCAATAAATGACGTTTATATTCTATTTTAAACCGGTCCAAAGTGTCAATGTCTTTAATATGATTTGGGAGCTCATTCCAAATAGACACTGCGCGATAATGAAACGTTCGCTGTCCAGAAGCCGAATTATACAGTGGAATGTCTAACTTATCCTTATTTCTGGTGTTAACACTGTGAATCTTTGATCTCATTTGGAATTTGTCACACAAGTACGGCGGAGCTAACCCTTTCAAGCACTTATATGTCATAACCGCATCCCTGAGTTTTAACATACACTCAACTGGAAGCCAAGCTAATTGCTGAAGGATAGGCGTCACATGGTCATATTTTCTGATTCCAGTAATAACGCGTGCCGCGAAGTTCTGCACGCTTTGCAGTTTTGATATATTCCTTTTAGAGGTGTTCGACCAAACGGAGGAACAATAATACATTTTACTGAAGACCAGTGCATTTATAATAAGGGATAAAGTGTGTTTGTCGAAACTATGCTTAACTCTGTTGATTTGGCAGAATTCAGTGATACATTTTGAGACGGTATCGACAATATGTTTGTCGTAAGTCAAACTTGAATCCAAAGTCATTCCCAAATCTTTAACCGTCTGAAGTGGGATTATTTTCTCACCAAGAACAGTTATATGGAAATCTGTGCCAGAGAGTTTTTTCAGCATTTGACTTGTACCCAGTAATAGAAGTTTCGTTTTCTTTGGATTCACTAGCAGACTATTTATACAGCACCATGCGGTAATTCTTTCCATATCTTGTGTAAGTTTAAGCGCAGCAGTTTCAACATTCTGAATTGGAAATGCCAGATAGATTTTCGAATCATCCACATAAGATTCCAAAGAGGACTCTTTTGGAACATTGGGTAGGTCATTAATATATATGTTAAATAATGCCGGCCCAAGAATAGATCCTTGAGGTACCCCTCGAGTTATAATACATGTTTCCGACAATGTCGACCCAATACGTACTATTTGGCTTCGTCCCGATAGATAACTTTTAAACCATGCCAACACTGAATTAGACACACCAATGGTTTGAAGTTTCACTAGTAGAATTGAATGATCTATGCTATCAAATGCTTTGGATAAGTCTATTAAAACTAAGGCCGTAACTTCTTTACGATCCATAGACTGCAAGATTTGATCTGTTATAAAAATGTTTAATGTTTCTGTAGAATGTAATTTTCGATTGCCACTTTGGTGTTCAGTATATCTTTTCCTTTGTGACATATAGTCAGTCAATTGATTCAATACAACTCGTTCACAAATCTTTGATACTGCAATTAGCAAAGACACAGGACGATTATTGTCTGCGATCTCATGATCCCCATCTTTTAAGAGGGGAACAACTTCTGCCATCTTCCATAATGTTGGATATTCGGACGTAAGCAATGAACAATTAACAATATCTGTTAACGCAGGGAGGATACACGGTAAGGCATCTTTGATAATACTCATTGGGACTTTATCTAATCCCGGTGCCTTATTTGAGGAAAAAGACATGGTGATCTGCTGTACATCACTACATGAAACCGGATGGAAATGAAATTGATCTGACACAGGAATTTGAGCAGGTACTGGTAAGTCTATGGTTGGTAGATTATATTTAGTTAAAAGTGCAGTGGCAGACTCTGATGCTTTAATTCCCACTGTCGTGAAAAAGGAATTGAACTCCTCCACTAGTTCCGTGATATTTCTTGAATAATTAAGTTCCGTTGACTCTTTACGGGGTAGGCAGTTCCTTATAACTTTCCACATAGAACTTCTGTTTAAGTTTTTATGAATTTCATTCTGTACATACTTCCTTTCAGATTCACGTAACGCCTTTTTTACAGCCTGTCTACAAACACGGTAATTTTCCCAATCTGTTGTCATCTTGGTTCGTCGTGCAAGCTTATGTAATTTATCTCTATTTTTCATAAGTTCTTTAATCTCTCTACTCATAAATGGACACCGGCGATATCTTATTTTCATGCTCTTAACCGGTGCATGTTTTTCCAAGATACTCAAAAAGTGACCATTAAATGAGGAGAGTTTTTCATTCACATCGTCAATTGAAAAATTTTCGTGCCAAGGAATTTGTGCTAAATCCATGACAAATTGATTTCGATCGTAATCTTTAAAACTTCGTGCATTGATATATGTTGGTTTTAGTTTTGGCTTTTTTAAATTAAGTTCACAACTAACCAAGAAATGATCACTAATGTTAACTTCTACTACTCCACTTTTCACAATCAGACTTTCACTGGATGTCATGATCACATCTATCAGGCTGGATGATTGCAATGTTACCCGCGTAGGTTTATCGATTAATTGCACGAGATTTAAACTACAGGGGCCGGTTGTATAAAAAAGTGATTAAAGTTAACTATAGTTAGTGGAAACGTCATCCAATAAGAAGCGCGTATTTGAGAGTTAATCACTATTTAACTACAAAATAGTGATTAAAAAGTAATTAAGAGTTTTATACAACCGGCCCCAGAATATATCTCTCAATGCCTCCGCTTCTTGGGTTGTTTTTAACAAATTGCAGTTTAAGTCTCCCACAACCAAAATATCCTTACCATATATAAGTGCCCTTGTGTATTCAGCCATAAAATTATTCGTAAAGCACGAAACCGGACAATCAGGAGGTCTGTAACAAACACATAACAATATCGATCTAAGTTTCTTGTGCTGGATTTGTATCCACAATTGGTGGAAACCGGAATCGGAGATTTCAGTTAAATCTTTTAAAACCGTGTATTTCAAAGTAAAAGTCTCATGACGGAAGTAAAAGTTTTATGACGGAAGTAATCTTTCATTCACTTACCATTCAAAATGGCAGACGAGAAAGAGTTGATTGAGCAATACTTTCATCGTGGTTATGAAAACAAAATAATTGTTGATTTATTGAGATGTCAGCATGGCATTCAAATAAGACTTAGCACTTTAAAGAGGAGACTTCAGGATTACGGTTTGAATAGAAGGGGGTTAAACATTGATGAAAATCGTTTACGACAACTGATTCAAAGTGAAACATCTGGACCTGGCCAACTCCGAGGTTACAGAGCAGTTTGGCATTCCCTGAGACTGTGCCATAATATTCATGTTCCAAGGAAAGATGTTGCAAGAATTTTGCAAGAGCTCGACCCTGAAGGAACACTGCAAAGAAGAAGTCGGAGGCTTCAAAGGAGAAGATACATTAGCTTTGGCCCTAATTTCTGCTGGCACGCTGATGGTATTAATATATATTACTTTAAGATTGAAATTGTATTTGAAACTAATTTGTACGCATCACGGGCGAAATGTTTCGTATATGGGAAAAGTAAACGGAAGTAAAAATATGTAATGTTCAATGCTGTTGGCTCGCATGGTTCATGAATCGTTTCTGACGTTACAATTGTACGTGTAAGAGGCTAATTACAAGGAAAGTTTTCAGCTCATGCACTTTCAGTCCGGTTTGAGCTAGTATGCGTTGAAATCAAAATGGAGTCGGAACAGTCAGCGATTTATCGGAAAGACCTTGTTCAATTTCTGGGTGGTAGTCAGTCCTGGCTGAACTTGTCCATGTATTAAATCAAACAAACGTACTCTCCATGTAATTCTCGGAAAATGAAACTTACAACACTAGCTCCTGAACAGGAAAATTGGAATGTTCAGTACAATCAATGCATTCTATAATAATGCAGTATTTAGATATTACATTTGAATATAATGATTTCTCTTAAGTATGTGCATGGTTTGTCGCTCATCGTGTCCTGGCTGCCTCCCCCGTTATTAACTCGCTCTCTCCAAAGTGGTTGACTTGAGAGTTGAAGTCTAGTGCATGATTTAAAAGATGATGCAATCGAAACATGCAGGTTTATATATATGTAGTGCTTTTTCATATAGGTTATGATAAGCTGAAGCCTTATGGCTTTCCCATACATGGAGCTATTGATGGCTATAGGAGGAAAATATTGTGGTTAGAGCTTTCAAGGTCCAACAACAAGCCAGAAGTGCCAGCAAAATTTTTTTTGGAGTGTGTGAGAGAACATTCAGGCTGTCCTATGCTACTTCGAACTGATTGTGGAACAGAAAACGGGATAATGGCTGCAATCCAAGCCTATTTTCGTCAGCATGGAAATGATGAATTTGCTGGGTCTAACTCCCACAAATATGGAACATCTCCAAGTAATCAACGTATTGAAGCTTGGTGGTCCTATTATCGGAGAGGAAGATCTTCGTGGTGGATTGATTTTTTTAAAGAAATGGCAGCAACTGAGGTGCTTGATATTGCCAGTGAATTTCACCTTGAATGTCTTTGGTTTTGTTTTGCGTCGCTTTTACAAAATGACCTAGATAAGGTCAATAATCACTGGAACACACACAGAATACGACGTTCAAAAATTGGTACAGTTCCAGGTGTGCCTGATATATCGTTTTTTCTGCCTCAGCGTTCAGGTGCTGTAGAATGCAAAGTTGCTGTTACAAATGAGCAAACAGCAGCAATGGAAAACCATGCACAAATTCAGGTTATTGATGATGAGATGAATATATTCCAAGAATACTTTCATTATGTAATGGACAATGAAGCTTTACCTTATTCAAGTGATCATGTGGAAGCACGTGATCTATTTGAGTATTTAATAGCTGTCGGTGACCCTTTGCAGTAATACACAGTAGCTGCACTAAAATGCTGAATGAATGATAATTAAATTAAAGTGGAAGTCAAGTCCGTATGTAAACAAACGGTTTGTTTACATTTTGAACTGCTGTATTTTTTTTTTTAAATGATGTTCTGTCTAAATATCTAACACCATTTTGGTTCGCTATGCTTCTAAATGAATATGAAGTATAGTTTATGTTCAGAAAAATACGAAACATTCGAAATTTGGGAAATGTAGATAATTTTAGACATTATTGACTTTACAGATAGTTATTGAGACTTATATAAAGTATTGCAAACAAAAGAGCCCGCGGGCGCTAGAATCGGGGGCTCGGTATGAGAGAAAACAAAACAGAGAGAGATTTTGTAAATCAAATGTGAGAGTTTCAATGAATTTAAGTTTAAAATAAACAGTTTGTCGAGTAGAAATATAAGTTTCCGACAAAGTGGCGACCCCAAGCAGGATTTTAGCCGAAAATCACAACGAGAGAGCGAGAAATAACAGTGTGAGTAATCAATAAAAACATCGAAAATTCGTGAGATATCGCCGCCATCTTGAAAATGTCAACTACCAACAAAGTAGAAGAGCTACTAAAACAAATCGATGGGAAACTTCGTATGCTAAAATTTACACAAGAGGATACACCAAGAGTACTGAAAGATCATAAGGTAAAAGCAATGGAACGTCATACAAGGGTTTTCGAAAAATTAATCGAACACGCTCATAAGCTTAAAATCGAAGTTCAACAAATCCGAATTGAGAAGGGAGATACAGCAGAGGAAGTGAGAGAATGGAGTCTTGATATCGAGAGCAAAGTTTCAGGTTTCGAAGAGGTAGTCGACGAGATAAAAGAGACTATTACGAGAGAACATACTAAAGTCAAAAACGAGGAAGAGGAAATCGAAAAGGAGAAACGAAGGTTACATTTCGAAGAAGAGCTTAAATTTGAAGAGACCAAATTAGAAATGAAGCAGGAGTATGAGAAAAAAATGGAGGAAGCACGCATGAAATCTGCTACAAAAGGTAACAATGCTAAACTTCCTAAACTAGTAATTACTAAATTCCAAGGCACACACCTAGACTGGCAAAGATTCTGGGGCCAGTTTGAGACTGAGAGAGACAAGGCCGAGATAAGCCAAATTGCAAAACTATCATATCTAAAAGAACTCCTTGTTCCAAAAGAACGTACATACATTGATGGGCTTCCCTTTACCATAGAGGGGTACGAACGAGCTAAGACCATCCTCAAAACAAAGTATGGGAAAACAAGTGAGGTAGCTAATGCCCACATGCAAAGTATTGTATCATTACCTGTCGTTAAAGGGACACAACCCAAGAAGATACATGAGTTTTTTGAGTCGTTAGTCACCAACACCCAAGCCCTTGAAACTATGTGTAAACTCAGTCAAGTACATGGGTTTGTCAGACCAACCCTTGACAAACTCCCTGGGATTCGAGCCGACTTAGTAAGATTGGATGATGAGTGGCAGGATTGGGGTTTCACTCAACTGGTAGAGGCCCTGAGAAAATGGTGTGAAAGAAATCCAATCGTAATCGAAGAGAAGCCTGATCATGGAGGAAGTGACACTGGGGGCTCAAAAGTTAAATCTGGTAGATTCTTCCAAGTCAACCAACAACAATGGAAGCCAAAGCCCTGTGTATACTGCAATTCAGACCAACATAAATCTGTAGTTTGTGATAAGATAGTAGATGTGGCTTCTAGGAAGAAAGAACTAGCAGCGAAAAAACGTTGCTTCAATTGTACAGGTCTGAAGCACCGGGCTTCAGAATGTCGAAGTTTAGCTACCTGTCTGAAGTGCAAGGCTAAACACCACACATCAATATGTGATGTACAACAACAACAAATGATGCTCGCAGCTGCCAATGGCAGAGTCACCTATCCGGTGGTAGTTGCAATAGTCGATGGTGTAAAATGTAGAGCGTTGCTGGATACGGGGGCTGGGAGCTCTTACATCTCAGCTGGTTTGGTTAAGCTCCTTCGCAAGAAACCCAACAAAACCGAGTACAAGAGAATTGATATGATGTTATGTTCTACCAGTCAGAAGATAGAGAGTTACAATGTGAAGGTCTCCAATGTTCAAGGAACTTTCGAAATGAATATTCAAGCAAGCAAAGTTGACAAGGGGGTACTGTTGTCTGTACCAAACCCACATTACAGTAAAATCATCAGTCAGTATGAGCATTTGAAAGAAGTGTCAATGGACGATAATGACACTAAACCAGAATTACCTATTTCTATGATATTGGGAGCTAGTGATTACTCGAGAATAAAGACCAACACACAACCCAAGCTCGGACAGCCCGGAGAGCCTGTTGGAGAATTCACGACACTTGGTTGGACTATTATGGCAGCTGGCGAAAAAGCAGATCTCAGCA
This sequence comes from Paramuricea clavata, assembly GCA_902702795.2. Lineage (NCBI taxonomy): Eukaryota > Metazoa > Cnidaria > Anthozoa > Malacalcyonacea > Plexauridae > Paramuricea > Paramuricea clavata. The sequence continues at coordinate 758 of CACRXK020001003.1, read as the reverse complement.
GTGTGTACTTCACCAAATCTTCAGCAGCAAATTACGAACAGCTATGCAGCCTGGATGTACTTGGCCTCCAAGATCAACCCAACGAAAGCCAACAATCGGTGTACCAAGACTTCAAGCAACAACTACGACGCAGCGAGGATGGCTGGTATGAAACCGGGTTACTATGGAAACCTAGACATGACGAGCCTTTACCAACCAACGAATCCAACAGTTTGGGACGGTTGAATAATTTACTGAAGAAATTGCAACGCGATCCAGAAATGCTTGACCAGTACCACAAAATCATCCAAGATCAGTTGAAGGAAGGGATTGTTGAGAAAGTAACCGATGATCCCGTGAAGAATGCGTATTACATTCCACACAAACCTGTCATCAGGAAGGCGGCGGAATCTACTAAGATACGGATTGTCTACGACGCATCTGCTAAGGCCTCGGAGAGCAGTCCATCGTTGAACGATTGCTTGGAGACAGGTCCTCCCCTCCAGAACTTGTTGTGGGATGTACTTGTCAGAAATCGCCTGAAACCTGTAGCCTTGTCTGCAGATATCAAACAAGCATTCCTACAAGTAAGAATTCGACCTGAGGATAGAGATTCGCTCAGGTTTCACTGGATTAAGGACAAAGAGACGTTGATAATTGAAGTCCTGCGATTCACTCGCGCGCTCTTTGGTCTTGTGAAATCACCATTCTTGTTAGGAGCAACAATCCAACAGCATTTGGAAGTAATACGCGAAAAATATCCGTCGGAAGTTGAAGAG
>CACRXK020001002.1:22236-62384 GCA_902702795.2 Paramuricea clavata | reverse complement strand
CTCCATTTTCATTTTGTGATTTTCAGAAAATTACGTACTTAAATTATCCAAAAACATCAAAATAAAGCTAGTTTTCATATATTGTGCATGAAATATTTAAAAGTTAAAAATTTTCCGCGCTTGTAAAACTGCGACAACAAACTATCGCTTGCTTGTATTTCATGTGTAGATTTGGCATGCACATGTCAAAAACAAGGCCAAAAAAATGTTTAAAAATTTAAAAAGTCCATTCTCATTTGGTGATTTTCAGAAAACTAGGTACTTAAGTTATAGAAAAACATCAAAATAAAACTAGTTTTCATATATTGTGCATGAAATATTTAAAAGTTAAAAATTTTCCGCGCTTGTAAAACTGCGACAACAAACTAAAAACTTGCTGTTTTTATCAATTTATGGCGCTTCATCTGGTGAAACTTGACGAAAATACATGTGATTGAACATACCTGATTTCCAAACACACATTCCAGTTGCAGGTTTTACAACAACAGCCGTTTAAAAAACTTTTTCTTTGTCTTTTTTTTCATCTTATAAACGAACGAAGTTGTTTTGCAAAAACAATCGATCCTCGTGAGTGAGATCCCAGACTTATATCTTACACTACAACATTCCCCATATAATCAGCCGTGATTAAGAATCCGGAAAAAAGATTTTGTCCATAGTAATAGCACAGATCCCAAATCCTTTGTGAATTCAGCTTGAATTGTACCTTTTTACGTAGTAATTTTAAAAAGAAGTCAAAACAAACATGCATGCCTGATCAAACCACATCGAATTCGAATAAAAATGAAAATATGCGGGGGGACCTGCATCACACATAGATCAGGGGCGCCATAGCCGTTTCACCGCCCGTGTTTTACAGCGCCCTGCGCCGCCCTATTTATAAGCGCCCTGGTTTGTATTCTAAGAGCTCACTCACGCTCACACTCAAAAAGTGGAGGTTCTATCTGGACTTCTCTTGAGTGTCAGTGCTGTTTTTAAATTAATAGCTGGAGGGTGAGTAGTCACATAGTAGGGTACAACACTAACCGTCCAGCTATTTAAAAACAGCACTGAGTCTAAACATTGAACCTCCACTCTTTGAGTGTGAATAAGGTTTTAGAATACAGGCGTATAAGTCGCAAACTGCACAACCTTTCTGCCTTATAATCCCTAAAAACTGACAAAGGATTTACAGTGATAAAACATTGCACAAATTTGTTATTGGCGAACAAATGTTCGTGATATTATAATAATGACCTCCTTGTACCCATTCATTTAAATTAATTTCTTCCTCCCTCCGACTATTTTTAATGCGTAATAATCGGGGGAAATTTAAAATTGTTGGGCTACGCTTTTCAAAAAAATGTGTTGTTGAATCCATTTTCGTGTCATAACTAAACATCAACTTCAACGAATTTACCTACTACGGGACACAAGCTGCTAACTTCGGCTTAAGATCTAGAGGCCGACGCTTTATCCATTAGACCACGAAGGCTGACATTTATTGACGTGAAGATCTCTTTAATTATGACGCATAATTATAGGCAACCTTCTTAATAAATGGTTACTATAGGCTCACATTACTAAAAACTTGCCCATTGTCAAATATATTTATGCGTCTTTGTCATTACGACGAACTAGCCTCCGGCGAGACTCGAACCCGCACTCACTCTTTGCTTTAAATTGGGTTTTTTCTTGCGATTCCACAGTTGCGTTGGAACGTCGCCGCATTCCTGAACGTTTTGGCGCAGAAACATGACACCAAAAACTGCCGAAAAACTACCCTATCCAAATTAGCTGAATATTACCCCCTCCCCCCGCTTCCAATCCCCCCATAAAAAAATATAATACCAGGTCAGCTGCCATTGGTACTTTTAAATGGAATGATCCATAACCTTTTTCTATCATATCCATATTTCTAGATCTCCAACTATGGCAGGTGGTTTATTTGCAATGTCTAAACGTTTCTTTTATAAATTGGGTTCTTATGATACCAATATGTCATATTGGGGAGGTGAAAACTTGGAACTATCTTTCAGGGTAGGGAATTTATATAATCTGGTCATTATTGTCAGCGGTTTTAAATTCGTGCACCTGAAAATGGGAGGAAAATAATGATTTTCATTTTATCAATATGATCCTGGAAAATTCAATTTTCAACAATGTGAACATTTTGTTCAAAATTGCAGACCACTAGAAAAAAATTTAATATACTGTAGATCTCGGAAATGGCTGGTGAGAAAGATGAATAGCATGTTTTTTTTTTAATTAATGTAAATATATGTAACAACAATCTCTTGATCCAATTTTAAGATTCACTAATTGAGTCTTAAGAATCACATGAACAATTCAATCTTGGAATACTATGTGAATCTTAAGATTTAAGGACTCGTTGTCAGCATTCAATGATTCAATTTTAGGATTTAATGATCCTATCTTAGAGATCGACGATGCAATATATATTGGGATTCATTGATTCAATTATATTAAAATTCTGTTATAAATTTTAGGATTTAACGTTTGTTCAATGTTAGGATTCCATGTCAGAATTCAATTATTCAATCTTAGGATTTAATTATTCAGTCTTAGGAATTAGTGATTGAATCTAGGATTCAATCATTCAACTTAGGACTCACTAATTCAATCTTAAGGTTCAATGATTTAATCTTAAGAATCAATATTCTACACTTGATGTGTAATTTTTCATGTTAGGAGTCATTGAATCAATCTTAGGAATCAATGATTGAATCTCACAAATCAATGACCAATTTTGCAATTCCATAATTCAATCTTAGCAGTCAATAATTCAGTGTTAGGATTTAATTATTCAACTTAGAATTCAATCATTCCTCATCCTGTAGGATCAAGTAATGCAAATCAATTCAACGATTTTGTCTATGAAATAAATGTTTAATATGGTAGGATTCAGGATCCAGTTTTAGAACTTAATATATAAGTCAATTAGAAAAGCCGATAGTACCAACGGAGGATTCAATGATTTAGTGACCCAATACCCGATTTCCAACACATAAAATTCAACAATCTCTAAATCCTGTTCGTTTACATTGCAGATATGGATGTGTGGTGGCACGATAGAAATCTTAACCTGTTCAAAAGTCGGTCATGTATTTCGTGATACTATGCCATACATGACAGGGAGGGGCACGGCCGAGAAAAACATCAAGCGTCTAGTTGAAGTTTGGTTAGATGATTATAAATCATTCGTATATTCAATGAAGTCTCAATCTTTCCTGGCTCTGGACGCTGGTGATGTAGTAGAGAGACAGGAACTAAGAAAGAGGTTACAATGCAATAGTTTCTCATGGTATCTCCAGACTGTCATTCCGGAATTACGCATTCCAGATCCAAATCCGTTGGGAAGAGGAGAGGTTTGAGTGCTTCTTAATCACCATTTAATTATTTAAATGATTTAGTAAATCACATTAATTACATTAATTAAGTAAATTACAACTAGATGGACATTACCTTAGCAAGAGAATTAACTTACGCATAAATTGTACAATGCATGGGCAAATTTCGTATTAGTTTAGTTTTCTCTGCTGGCAAAACAAGAGTAACGTTTTGTATTTCTTATCCATTTCCAAACCAAATTTAACCAAAATCTAATTTATTTTGTCATTATTCGCATCAATTTTCGTATAAGACAAACGTATAGACAAACAGAGTTGGGTGAAAAATCGTTGAATGCATTGCATGATTTAGCACTTTTAAATTAGTCCAAATAACTGTACAGAGTGTACAATTACACAACTAACATAACACTTGTAGAATTAGTATTGTTCGATGCTGAATTAATATAAACGAGTATGTTTATGACATTCAGTATATATTTCATAATTTCCAGTCTTAAACCCGTCCGACCGTGTAGCTCAGTATAGGTAGAGCGTCGATCTAATAATTCGAAGGTCGCGGGTTCGAGACCCAGCCGCGGCAGACAACATCTTTCTGCTTGCGCTGGGTATGGAAATTATATAATACACACTCTAGAACATTTTCATCTTAACATATTACAGAGTGTACAATTACACAACTAACATAACGCTTGTAGAACTAGTATTGTTCGATGCTGAAATAATATAAACGAGTACGTTTATGACATTCAGTATATATATACATTCAGTAGGTAGAGCGTCGATCTAGTAATTCGAAGGTCGCGGGTTTGCGACCCAGCCGCGGCAGACAACATCTTTCTGCTTGCGCTGGGTATGGAAATTATATAATACACACTCTAGAACATTTTCATCTTAACATATTACAGAGTGTACAATTACACAACTAACATAACGCTTGCAGAACTAGTATTGTTCGATGCTGAAATAATATAAACGAGTACGTTTATGACATTCAGTATATATATATATATATATATATACATTCAGTCAACTTCAACTTTCAACTTTTTTCAACTTTTCAACTTTTAATAATAATAATTATAAATTACATATATTTACAGCTTGCCCTGCAAATAACTATAGAGTTAATCGAGGCAGGGCAAGTAGGTAGTATTTTAAATATAAGATATAAAGTATCTACAATAGTTATACACATATAATAGAGTGATATATAATATAAAGTAATACGAAAGAGCAGACTGAGCTTAGATCAAGTTTGTCACAACTGATTTGGCTTAACAATAATAGGATTCTTTCTCTACTGTACAACATTTAGTGTACATTACTGAAAGTAAGAATAGCGTAAGTTACCCATGCAACAGTAGAAAATATGAAATTCTTAATATCAATAGTTTTTAATTTTTTCAATTATCATGGGGATTTGAATGTAGTCATCTTCTTTTTCCAATATTTTAAATAGAAGTTGTTGAATGGTCCTTTTAAATAAATTCTTAGATAGGTCACTTACATGGCATGGTATCTCATTCCATAATTTTACTCCAAGCCGTGAAAAAGAATACTTTTGTGTGTTTAGTCCAGAACTTTTTACATAAAACTTTTCTGAAGTATATGATCGTGTACTGTGTAAGTGAATAGTGGATGATTTCTCGAATAAGTTCAGTAGGTAGAGCGTCGATCTAGTAATTCGAAGGTCGCGGATTTGCGACCCAGCCGCGGCAGACAACATCTTTCTGCTTGCGCTGGGTATGGAAATTATATAATACACACTCTAGAACATTTTCATCTTAACATATTACAGAGTGTACAAGTACACAACTAACATAACACTTGCAGAACTAGTATTGTTCGATGCTGAATTAATATAAACGAGTATGTTTATGACATTCAGCATATATTTCATAATTTCCAGTCTTAAATCCGTCTGACCGTGTAGCTCGGTAGGTAGAGCGTCGATCTAGTAATTCGAAGGTCGCGGGTTCGAGACCCAGCCGCGGCAGACAACATCTTTCTGCTTGCGCTGGGTATGGAAATTATATAATACACGCTTTAGAACATTTTCATCTTAACATTTTCATCATATTTGTTACGCATAAATTGTACAATGCATGGGCAAATTTCGTATTTAGTTTTCTCTGCTGGCAAAACAAGAGAAACGTTTTGTATATCTTATCCATTTCCATACCAAATTTAACCAAAATCTAATTTATTTTCTCATTATTCGCATAATTTTCGTATAAGACAAACGTATAGACAAACAGAGTTGGATAAAAAATCGTTGAATGCATTGCATGATTTAGCACTTTTAAATTAGTCCAAATAACTGCGCCTTTTCATATCTTTCATTTTATGAACTTTGCCAATTTCCAGGCGAGTAATGTGTACAATGGAATGTGCATAGATTCACTGGGAAACGACAAAATTGGAGGAAAAGTCGGGCTGTATACATGTCATGGACTAGGTGGAAATCAAGTAAGCCTTTTAAATATGGGCGGTAACATAAATTATTAAATAATATAGAGCTTAAACAAGCTACGTTTTTGATTTACGAACACATAGCTATCCAGTTATACTCATTTCACTCTGCTTATAGTACCTTCTGAACCGGTGTATTAGGACGGATAGAACGTTTTTGTCTTGTCATCTTTATACAGTAGCTTTATTATCACAATAAGCTATTTCTTATGAAATTTTAAATATTTTTATTGCATGCAAGTTCTAACAGTTGTTCTGCTTTATTTTAGTTCTTCATCTACACAAAAGAGTTGGAATTATGGCACAATGATTACTGCATAGGCATTAAATAACCACAAGTTGGAATGAAAGTCATGTTCTACAAATGCAGTAGTTTAAATATTTTACAAAAGTGGGAACATACAAGGGTAAGTACAACCTGATACTCAGGGTTTTCTCTTCCGCTACCACCTGAAACCCGCTTTCGGGAAGGTAGCGGAAGTGAAAACCCTGAGTATCAGCTTAGGGTAAGTAAAGCTAGAACATGTAAACCTTACTCACATTTTGTTGGCAATGAACGTATGAACATTCTTAATCAATTATGACGAAGTTAAGGAGCATTCATTTTTTAGCTGGGGGGGGGGGGTGCCCGAAGGGACTGCTGTCTAATTCCATGCTAAAACTTGGAACCCTCAAGAGAAAAGTTGATAAAAAATTATGACTCCCTATTTTTTTACCGAAAATATTTTGACCCCTCATCCTAACTATTATTAATCAACACGGTGTCGTTTCCGTAGCGTTTCAGGGCCGTAGGAAGCTCTTTTATATTGGGGGGGGGCTGAAAGCGAGGGGCGAAGACCCGAGGAAATTTTTGAATCTAGAGTCTCTGAAATGCCATTTCCTGGCCTTTGGGGAACATTTGACAGAATTCTGATGGTCAGAAAACAGCGTTTTAGTATGTCGAAATTGACAATTTGGTCGTACTAAATGGGCGAATTGAAGGCGTACTTAATTAACTATATATTGGATAACTAGGATAAGTTGCAGGAAACTGTGGGTACTATCTTCATTCTTTGCAGTTTGTCATGGATAATGTAGCCGCTTAAAATTAATAAAGCTTAAATTGATCAAGGTCAGCATGATTTTGAAATCATGCAGACCTTGAAATCATGCATGATTTTGAAATCATGCTACTGTCCTGCGTTTTCTTCATTCATGTTTTCACACAAAAACGGATAAAAACGAGGCCAATTGACGAACGTCATGGAAATGTTTTCCTATGGCCTGTGTGAACAGAGCGTCAAATGAATTTTGCTTCCTGTTTGTTAAAGATGACGAGATAGTTGATAGATTCTAGACCTTTTTAGCATTCTTGATCCAAATATTTCCAAATTCTATAAAATTATATTGGTGATTTTTTCACTGATTATTTTTATGACCCCCTCCATTTATACCAAAAACTATAAAAAGACCCACCCCTTTGAAGCATGTCAAAATTGGCTGACCCACCCCAAATTCCTCCGCCCCCCCCCAGCTAAAAAATGAATGCTTCCTTAAGTCTCGATAATACGCATATTCAACATTGAAGAGGTATGGAGAAGGGGTTATGCATATAATGTGCAGTTTTAGCATTTTAAGTTTTAACATCCGTATTATCGAGATTTGACTTCCTCATATTTGAATTTTCAAAAAAGTGGAAATACCATAGAATTCATACTGAGCTAGTTGGAAATATCGCGAAAATATTCCGTGCAATTAAATGGAATAAAAATCTCGTCTCGAAATCTGGTTGGCTCCATAGCTGAACAGGTAGAACGGAGGATCGGAGTTTCTTAAATAAAAGGGCGGGCGCAAACCTGTTCTAAAACAGTTTTTCAGTTTACTTCAGAAGTATAACAAATAATGTGGGAAAGCTTCTATTCAAGTTTCTCTGGAGATGGTTCTGTAATAGAAACGAAACATTGCATATTCTCGCAAGATCCTTTCATTTTTACGTCGTTGCAAAAATATTCTGTGCACTTAAATATATATATTGGCTAAAACTCGCCCTTCGCTATTTCAGTTGACATCGAATACCAAATCATGCATGTTTGCGCAATGTCCAATATTATATTGTAACATGGCATTGTTATACCATGTTATTTAATATATTCAATACTATACTTAATATTCAGTACTGTTATAATTATAAGAGGAAGACCTTAGGTTACCTTCCTCGCATGAGTACTTACAGAGATTAATAAAGAACAACGGAAAACGCCTAGTACATAAACCACGCAAACAGGATATGGTTTTGTGGTTGATAAACACTGCTAGAACTTGCTCTGACAAACATATTGCGTAGAGAAAATTCGTCATAGTTATAGATTTCTTCCTCTAAAATGTATTATAAAAGCTGACCAGAACCTGAGAGTCGAGAGTGGAGAGTGAAGTGAGAACAGCCATTTAGGCTAAAATACAACAAAGGCTGAAGTATATAGTTAAAAGGAGATAGTCAAGCCTCGTCAAGTAAACTAAAGAATATTGGAATATTGTGGAATTATTAAAGAAGATGGAATACGAAATATAGAGAATAAAGATTCAAAGTTGTGCTCAGCTCAAACAAATAGAGAGATAAGTTGATATATTAAGAGTTATAGATTGAGGCGCTAACTCATATTGTTGAAAATAAATAAAAATATATAAAAGGTATAAGGTTTCGTGCTATTTGTGTTATGGTGGCGTTAATATAATTTGAACCCGAAGCTGAAAGGTTGAAAATATACCTAATTGGAAAATATATTTGACGCATAAATAACGCACCATAACAATATAATTTATTTGTAGAAATATTTTAATATGTGTTTAACACGCAGGTTTACCTCACCCCCAATGACAGAATTCATATCCAGAAACTTTGACTGTGGAAATGAACAGAATGAAAAAACAAAAAATCACATTTGTTCACTTATAATATAGCACAAAAAATATTGGAAAGAAATTTTCGGGGTTGACATCGAGTTATACCAACACGGCTCTTTGCCATAAATATCTTATATACACTACATAGCGCATCTCTTTAAGTAGTAAAATTGAAGCCAAGAATATTCCAGTGGTTACCCCCATTTGAATAGATGGCGGCCATGTTGAAGTTTCCCACTCGATAATAACAATAAATAACAACAACAAATTTCATCATTCGGAACAGTTTGAAAATCTATTTGGATAGATTTACCTTAATGTTTAAGTTCCAAGTTTAAGTAATAGAAAACGTACGAGTCTTCTCATTTCATGAGAATATCCTGAGTCTGCAATCACGGCTTTGATTTTTGAATTGCAGAATAATTAGATGCACTATCTGGTGTATAGAAGATATCTATGCTCTTAGCCAATGAGCGTTCAGAATTTACAAATGCTATATTATATGAAGATACATCACATTTCTGTTAAAATGACTGCCAAATATTACAACTACAAAAAACATATTTGGGGTTAGTGGCATGCAATTTAAAGGTCCAAATAAAATTAATGCATGTGTTAAACAATGCTAAGAAATTGCAATGAAATTGCAATTGAAAATGCAAACAACGAGTCATACCGGACGAGCCCACCTTCCTTGAGATCGTTTGAGATGATAAAATAAATGTTCGAGTGTCTTTTTCAATCCCATCTTTCTTTCTTAACACTCCATCTAGGACGAGTTCATCCGATTCTCTGGTCACAACCTGTGCATGGAATCGTTAGGACGCGACATTCTGCTAAAGCCGTGTACGTGCGGTATAGAGCAGAAATGGAGATTTTCGTCTTATCCATATTACGAAAATATTCAATCAAAACATTAACGTAATGGAAAGAAACGGCTGTGAAATTGGCGTGCTCTAGCTAGATAGGGAAGTGGACATTTTGCCCTGAATTACTAAATTGTTACTCGGAGATAGATGGACGGACGTGATCATGGATGAATCCTGATATGGAATAGCAACAAGGACAAGGCTGGTCAAGATATATGTAGCTGAGCTATATATATGGGTCTGAGTAAAAAAACCTGCATCATGATTAGAAATTAAAATATTCTAATGCATAATGAGGAAGGGTTAAGGAGCAAACTTAAACGTAGATAGAGTTAATCACTTTTCCACATGAACAGTTGCTACTGTGGTTCACACTATTCAGAAATTTTTCCATTGTCAAAATCTATTTACACATCATTACGTACAATAAATTTACCTGCGAGGTGACTTGAATAAGCAATCTTCGAAAGTCGACGCTTAGTGCGTTAATTAAGGCGATTTTCATCCAGCACAAAATGTTGCGAGATCAACTTTTTGCGATTGTTTTCTTTCGAATTACAAACAGTCAAGCGGAAAAATCTTATTAGCTGTAGCTGACTGCACACCATTTCAAAAGAAAGAGAACGCAAAGAATCGATCGTGCGACATTTTGCACTGAATGGAAATTCGCCATTAGGCTACGAAGGCCTATATACATTTGAAATTGGTAAAGTTATTTTTCCTTATGTTCCCAAATAACTAGCAAGTATTCTAGAGAATGGATAAATTTCCAAAACTTTCTACGAATTTATTGTTGCCAAACCAGCGTTTGTGTCTATGAATTTGACTCCTTATTACCGACGCTTTGTAATGGGAGTCGAGCCCGCAATCGTTGGCTCAGGAATCCGGCGCCTAATCCGTTAGGGGACGAAGGCATGAGTTGAAAACAGTTATAGCTCTTCTGCTTAGAATTCCGAATAACTGGAAGCATTATGTATTATTTACCTCTTTACCCTATTAAAATGAATTTATTTACGTACCTAAGAAATTTTGTTTATTTACCTTCTACTATTTTTAATAAAAACTCGGTTATTGTCAAATCCAGCAAGGCTTACATTGATGGTTTGGGTAGATTTACTAATATACGATGCATTACCACAGGCAGCCATTCAAAATGGTTAGGCTCACACTATTTAAAAAGTTGCCCATTGTCAAATATATTTTCCTGTCATTTGTCACTTCGTCGAATTAGCCTCGACGGGAATCGAACTCGCACTCTTCACAGCATTCTTCAGCTTTTTTTGGCTTTCTTTCCCTTTCGACTTTCTATTATTATTAGCAAACCAACGTGCGTGATATTATATTATATAATACCTTATTGAATTCTGATCGTTTAATTGGCTGTTTATGGCCACGTGATATTGAATAGAAAATTCCATTTCCCAAGAGTGCAATGGAATACGTTCCATTGCACTCTTGCGAGTGCAATTGTACTATACGTTTTATTCCATTGCACTCTTTGTGTTTTCGATAAATCTCATCCGTCAAAATGCTTCTCGTACGGTGATCGCAGTTTATTTTAACCCGATATTCGAAACTCAGTAAATGGGATTTAATGCAAATACGACTCGTCAAAATGGCGGGAGCTTACAGTAAACATTTTAATATTAGTCTATTTTGGTATTATATAAAACAAATAATGAATGTTTTTATTCGTGCAATGGTAAGAATATTTTCATTCGGTGAAAGATGGAATGTTCCATTCAACTCGGCTGTCGCCTCGTTGAATGGAACATTCCATCTTTCACCTCATGAAAATATTCTTACCATTGCACTCATAAACATTCATTATTTGTATAATATAAATTGACCTTCTTACTTCGATTAAATTGAATTAACCTTCATATCTATGAAATTTTGTATTCTTCTCTCCGACTTTTTTACTGCATAACAATTGGTGGCCGTTTAAAATTGCTGGGCTACGATTTTCAAAAAAACTTGTATTGTCCAATCTATTTTTGTGTCCTAACAAAACATTTACTTTGACGTATACGTCCAACTGCACGCTTACGTTATGAAAAGATTTTGACATGGTCATATCTATTTATGTGTAACTATGGTACCTCCGACGAGACTCGAACCCGCAATCCTCGGCTTAGGAGGCCGACGCCTTATCCATTAGACCGCGAAGGCTTACATTGCCGGTTCAGGTAGATCTCCTGATTTAAGCCATCAGCAGAATAGTTAGGCTCGCACTACTTATTTCAAATGTTGCAATCGAAATTCACGTTTTTTGGCTTCCTTGTTTTGACTTTAGTTTGCTTTCCTTTTCGATCGTCTTAGAAATAAAGTATCATAATACTTTTTATTGTCCATTGTCAAATATATTTTCCTGTCATGACATAACGTCGAATTAGCCTACGGCAGGAATCGAAACCGTAATCTTCCCGGCTTTCTGTTTTTGGCTTAAGTTTTCTTTCCTACTTGGTATTCTTTTTCGGCTGCCTGGCTTACATATATAGAGCGTTTGCGCATGACGTCACAGGCGCCATGTTCGTTTTCCAATTCACAAGAAGTTTAATTACTGTACTGCGACTAATTTAAATTTAATTATACATAACAACAATATCCTCAGTAAGTCGCTTAACAGATCTAAATTGCATCTGAATAAGTTAGGATCTTCTACTTTAGCTAAAATCTTTATTAGTTATTTACATAATTTTTAGCCTAGGTAAAGTTCCAACTCTTTACAGCAAAATTTCCGATACCGAACCAAAACGTCCAAGTTGCTCCATTGAGAAGATTATTCCACAAACAAAGTGTGAAAATAGCATTACATTTTTACAATCTTTGAAAGGATTTAGAGTTGGGCATTTAAACATCGCTTCGTTAGTCAAGCATGTTGATGAATTAAAAATATACTTGAAAAAAGAACCACTGGATGTTTTGAGCATTAACGAAACTCGTTTGGATGAAACAATTAGTACAGATACTGTTAATATACCCGGTGTGACGCGAAATTCCTGACTTGCGAAATATCTGACTATTGTAGAACTGCCCATGCGCAGACGATGCGCATGAATGACTTTGGCTCATAAATTTCGCAACTGAACAGACAACACGTGTATTTATAAAGCCATTTTATTTATACATAAAGTTTCCAACATTAATTCTACAATTGATCAACTGAATTGACACTATACCACTGATTGTGAACGTTATAATAAACCTTGAATCGTAGATAAGGAAAAATCACTCGAAAAGCGATCTTAGTGATATAAAATAGACTCCAGTTTCAAAGGTTATGCCGTATATGCATTACTATACTATAAGCACTAAAAATCGTTCGCGTTTGACCTTCTCACTATTTAGTAAGCAGCAACGATGAGTTCGAAGTTCATGAGTTGGCCGTTTAGATTTGGCGATGTCTATGCTAGAAACATTTGGTAACATCGCATACCATATGGACTTAAAAATCGTTTCGACCGACCGTATTTAGCAAACGTCGTGTATTTCGCGGTCACGACCACACAATTCGCTTTGAAATTTAAAGTGTTTGTGATTGAAACTTAGCGATGTCGATTTGAAATATTTAACGAAGTATTAGAAATTAACATCATGATTATTTTATCTAAACTCTAAAAAACAGTTTTGGCCGACTTAGAATTTAGCAAGCGTCATGTATTTCGCGCCTGTACGCGCGAAATTTCTGACCCGTCACGCTAGGTCAGGTATTTAGCAGAGGTCAGGAATTTCGCTTGACACCGGTTACGACATGGTTGCCAAAAATCGTAATCGGAAAGGAGGCGGTGTTGCAATTTACCATCGCAGTATTTTGAACGTAATTGATAGAGATGATTTAGTCCCAGAGGACGTCGAGGCTGTTTGCCTCGAAATTATTAAGCCTAAATCTAAACCTGTCTTAGTTGCATCTGCATATAGGCCACCGAATTCGCAAATTGAATTCCTTGATAAAATTGAAGTATTATTTCAAAACCTTGACAACGAACATAAAGAACAAATTATCGTTGGCGATTTAAATTGTGATTTTTTATCCAACAATTTAAGCAATCACACTAAACGTTCTAATGATATAGTTAATATATTCCAGCTGACACAGTTGATTGACCAGCTATACGAATTACCGAAAAAAAACAGCTTCTCTTTTGGATGTCGCTCTTGTAAACAATCCTGAAAAGATTTCGCACTGAGGAGTATTGCATGTTGGAATAAGTGACCATAGCTTGATCTACGTTTGTAGAAAAATTTCGTTTGTAAAAAATGATCCCAAATTTGTTGAGTCAAGAAATTTTAAAAACTACATACAGCGAGACTTTAACCAAGACTTATACCATGCTTTATCTAATTTAAATTGGGAGATAAATGATCCAAATATGCTTTGGAGAACTTTTAAACAACATTCAATTATGTTGCTGACATTCATGCTCCACTTCAAAGCCGTAAAGTTAGAAACAGAAAGGCACCGTGGCTGACTGATGCAATTAGGAAAAGTATGAATCGCCGAGATTATCTCAAGAAGAAAGCTATTAAGACAAACTCAACTGCATGCCACAATGCTTACAAAAGTCTTCGCAATGAGATTAACAAAAAAATTATGTATGCAAAGCGAGATTATTACACAAACTGTGTTGACAGAAACAGAAATAATACAAAGCAAATGTGGAAACATATTAATCAGTTAGTTAATAAAAATTCTAGATCAACAAATATATCAGTACTACAAATAGACGAACAGGTTATTACTGAAAATGAAACTATAGCAGATTTGTTCAATGAATATTTTACTGATATAGGACCAAATCTGTCGAACCAGATCACGGAAACTAACACTGATTTTAAACGTTATATGAAATTTAAAACTCAACATAAGTTCAATTTCGAAAACATTAATATCAATGAAGTGTTAAATGCACTTGAGAAATTTTAAAGACGTCTAAGTCAACTGGACATGATAATATCCCAGCCAAACTTTTGAAAGATGCGAGTGATGCCGTGGCGCCTTTTTTAGTATTTATTTTTAATACTTCACTCAAACATGGAATTTTCCCTGATGATCTTAAGACTGCAAGAATTTCTCCAATTCATAAATCTGGTGACAAAAAAAAATCGAGGCAATTATAGACCGATTTCCATTCTTTCGATTATTGCTAAGTTATTTGAGAAACTTGTCTGTACACAGCTCAATTCCTTTTTAACTGAAAATAATATTCTGAGTTCGTGTCAGTTTGGTTTCCGTAAAAATTATTCCGCCGCATCAGCCCTTTTAGCAAATACGGATTCATGGTTACTTAACATGGATGCTGGGATGATAAATGGAGTACTTTTTCTGGACTTATGTAAAGCATTTGATACGGTTGATCACGGAATTCTCCTAGGTAAATTATCTATCTATGGAATCCAAAATAAGGCCTTAGATTGGTTTAAATCTTATTTGCATAACAGAACGCAATACTGCAGGGTGAACAGTGCAACATCGTCCACCAGGAAAATACGTTGTGGGGTTCCCCAGGGATCGAACCTTGGTCCCCTTTTGTTTTTATTATACGTCAATGACCTACAACATCAGTAAAAAGGTCAACGAAGGGCATTGGTATGCTGCGCCGTGCAAAGCCATTTGTCTCTCTTGAAACTCTTAAATATATTTATCAGGCTTTAGTGCAACCGAGTTTTGATTACTGCTCCATGGTTTGGGGAAACTGTGGCGAAGGCTCAAAAGAAAAGCTACAGAGACTACAAAACCGTGCAGCTAGAGTAATCACAGGTGATACCTATGAAATTCGCTCCACGGATATTTTAAAGAAATTAAATTGGAAAACACTCGAAGAGAGAAGAAAGGAGCAAAAATTAGCATGTGTGGCCAAAGCCCTTTCAAACCAATGTCCTGAAAACGTTTTAACTATGTTTAAAATCTCAAATTCTGATAAATATAATTTAAGAAGTAATAACAAGATGCTGATGTTGTCGAAGCCTAAAACAAATTCAATGAAAAGGACATTCGGATATGCTGCTGCTAAAGACTGGAACTATAATAGTAAAAATTTTAAATCTACTTAATTCATTTGTAATATATATATATATATATTTAACGTATCGCTTCGACCCAAACATTTCTTAGTATCTTTTAATACCCTTATAATAGTTTATATAATATATTTCGAGTTTTAATTTGTATTTAGTAACACGGCCTAATGAAAAACAACCTTTATAATTTTTTGTAAATACTGATAGGTAATATGGTTGATTAGTTACCGTGTGTAAAGATGTACGTTGTAACAATAATAATAATAATAATAATTCATTAGGTCATTAATTAAGTT
Organism: Paramuricea clavata; assembly: GCA_902702795.2. Classification (NCBI taxonomy): domain Eukaryota; kingdom Metazoa; phylum Cnidaria; class Anthozoa; order Malacalcyonacea; family Plexauridae; genus Paramuricea; species Paramuricea clavata. Next base: position 46,493 of record CACRXK020001002.1, on the reverse strand, counting down.
TCTTAATGTGAGTATTTTTCTCAGTGGCTAAAAGGTTGCAGTTTAGGTCGCCTGTTATAATAAATTCCTTGTTTTCATCATCTGCTTTTTGTAAGAAGTTTTCAAAGGCATGGGCCATGGGTTTATTTTTTGGTTTATTGATTTGAAGGCAAATTGATTCTATGTTTGTGTCAGTTGGTATTAAATCGTTTCGCACGGTGTGAGGAATTGCATTTCGTAAGTAACTATGATTGCAACACCTCCCCCGTTTCGATTTCTATCTTTTGTTACTATGTCAAGTCTTGTTTCATTAATACTTAGTAAATCGAAGCTTACCTCATGCATGAAAATTCCTAGCTCATCTGATATGTTTTGGAAGACTCGTAATAAACAAATCAAATGACATTGAATCTTTCTAAAACGTGGAAATGGGTCTACAGAGTGGGTATACGAAACCCATACCAACAACAATTGTAGGCATTGAGCAAAATAGTTGGTTAAAATTATTGGGTACCATACATAGTCAGCATGGGATCTTCATGTTAACGATCTATACTGACTGGAGTATCCATAGCACTGCTATACATACCCTTAATATCTTATACATATAGGCAAGCTAGCTTTGGGCAGTAGTCTACTGTCCAAGGCTAGCGGGCGTATCAGGGCCGCAGCTAGCATGTATAGTTGGGGAGGGGGGGGGGGGGAGGCCAAAAATTTCCGAATGACGAAAAAATTTCCGAATCAGATTTCATGGCATAAGCCACGAAGGTTTTTGCTATCTAGATATTTACAAACAAAAATACGAATATTTTACGCACAGACATATTACAGAAGCGTGCAGTGCCGTAGGAAGCTCTTTTTGATTGGGCCGGCTGAGAGCGAGGGCCCGAGGGAATTTTTAAATTTAGAATCTCTGAAATGCCATTTCCTGGACTTTGGGGAAGTTTTGACAGAAAAGTTCTGATGGTCAGAAAACAGCGTTTTAGTATGTCGAAATTTACAATTTGCTTGCAATTTAGTAGTACTAAATAAATGGGCGAAGGCGTATTCAATTAACTATATATTGGAGAAGTTGCAGGAAAGTATGGGTAATATGATTCTTTGCAGTTTGTCATGGATAATGTAGCCGCTTAAAATTAATCAATTGTCAGTATTGTATATTATTTAAATGATAAAGGTCTGCATGATTTTGAAAAAAGAATGATTATTAGCAAATTATTGGGAAGGCTGCAGCACCCCCCAGCCCCCCGCCCTTTGCTACGGCCCTGAGAAGTAATAAACCGACGATTTGTTAAATGTTATCCATGTAAATGCCATGCGGATTTCGTAACTGAATCAGTTTATACTGACAATACAATTATATTATATTTTCGCTAAAATATTATATTTTGTTATACTATTATTGCCGTAATTTTCCGAATGGCCAACCTGATTTTCCGAATTATTTCTCCAATAATTAATTCTCCAAATTAATTCTCCATAAATAACCCTAAGTTTTGAGAAAAAAATTTACTAAAAAAGCCAAAGCTATTGCTTATTTTAAACATAATAAAACTGCTTTTTAATGGACCTATTACCTAATGAAAATAATTTTGATTTAGACAAGTCTAGACAAAAATTTCATCACAGCTTGAAAGAGCATCACAAAATTAGTAATATTCCGAAGTTTCGTTGCGAAATGTTGTAAAATGCGGATAATATAGCTCTGCGAAGTTTGCCGTTTTTATGCAGTCATTTTGTATTACGCACGGGAAATTGATACTTTTTGGCGTCTACTGGAACAGTAGTCGCCATATGCTGTCGACAAGAGGTTAATACAACGTTATATCGTTATATAGAGTGGACGGTTCACTTCTCCTGCGAACAGGCTCGATCTTTGGTTATGTTGAAAATTCGTTAGTTAATCATTAAGGGGAATACTGTGTTGCTTTGGGATATCGGGGGACCTTAGGTTTTGCTTTCTAAATATGGTAATGTTTGGGAACAATCTGACCAATCAGGAGTAATCAGAAGTAAGCGGAAGTAATTTGTGATTGAGTTGTTGTTCGAGGGAAAAAAGTTGAGAGAGTTTACGGAAAAATAAAACGTTATAAAACCTGGTGCCAATGGTCCAACATGGTTGTTAGAGTTGATAAGTGTAGCACATTTGGCATCAAAAAAGTTTTATCAAAATCTGCCCAGTACCTGCCGAAGATTTTGATCAATAAGGATCTCATACTATCCAACGATTAAGACTAGAGAATCATTTGAGTATTTGGGACGACACTTCGACTTTAGCATGACTAATGAAAAACATAAATCTAATTTAACTGATCTCCCTCATTGATGAACTAATGTCCGAAATAGATCTTAAACCTCTTCACCCAAAAAACAAAATTTTACTTTACAGTCGTTATGTTTTGTCGAAACTATCCTGGCATTTTACTGTTGCTACAATATCTAAAACTTGGGTAGTCGAAAATATCGATTCTCCGGTGAACAAGTACGTCCGAAAATGGCTGGAAGTACCTATATCTGGAACATTAAGTAACATCTTTCTAACCCGTAATAAGTTTGGTCTAAATATCATCCCTGCATCCGTCAAGTTCATTCAGTGTCAAATAGTTCTACGCAATGCCCTAAAAACATCTCCAAACGATTCAATTAACGAACTGTGGAAGTCAACATTATAATAATCATACTAGCATTCAATACGATAGCTACAATTCAACTAAAGAGGTTTTAAAAACTTTCCATTCTCAACAAGAAAATAAACTTAGGGACCATTTGAAATGTCAAGGTTCCTTTTTCGAAAATGTTTCTAAATTCTCCCTATCACAACTTAACGCAATCTGGTCGGTATCGCAATCAAAGCTACCAAAGAACATTTTCAACTTTACAATTTGCTATATGAATAATACCCTTCCTACCCGAAAGAACCTCAGTAGATGGGGAATTTCATCAAGTTCTGACTGCTCGTTCTGCTTACACCCTGAATCACTTCTGCACGTCGTTGCCGGTTGTCAACATTACTTGGAACGATTTACTTGGAGACACGATTTCATACTAAAGTTTCTTGCAAAAACCTTTCAAAGTTTAAACGAATGCAAATTACTTGTTGATCTTCCTGGATTTGAAAGCCCCTCGATTGTTACGGGTGATGAATATCGTCCTGATTTACTTGTCTCCACTTCACTAGAAACTTTCAGACAAACACCTCTACGTTGTTGAACTTACCGTAGGTTTTGAATCAAACCTCACAAACAATGTTAACCGCAAGAAAGCTAAATATAAGAACCTAATTAGAGAACTAGATCAAAACTTTACATCTGTTAAATTTATAAATCTTTCAGTCAGTTCGCTAGAGGTGTTTGACAAAGAATGCCATACATTCGTAAAAATGCTAAATGAGTACATGAGTTAGGACTGGATAATCAACACCAACAATATTGTATCAGAAAAATGATATCTATTGCCATCCGATCAACGTACTACATATTTTGCTGTAGAAATAAAGAATGAACAAATCCCGAACTAATGAACATTTAAAATCACTATTTCTATAAATAATTAACAATTTTTGTATATAAAACTATAACCATGTATAAGTGATTCAAGTAGTCAATTGTAGGTTACCTCAAGAAGTGAGATTTACAATTGTATATATCTATAAATGTTCTATTAATAAAGTTTTCATTATTATTATTATTATCATTATCATTATTATTATTATTATTATTATTATCATTATCATTATCATTATTATTATTATTATTTTAAAAGAATTGCTACTTGTATTCCCACGTCTTATTATATATTCTGTAGACGAAACAAAGACTGGAACAACCCAGAACTTTTAAACTTTTAACTAAATTTAAAAGATTTTCACCTGTATATATATTTTAGCTTTAAATTCAATTCAAGTGGACATCGATAAGCTACCTTTTATTAAGTGAGGTTTATCAATGTATATATAGTATATCGTAAATATCTAATAAAAAGTTTCCATTATTATTATTATTATTATTATTATTATTATTATTATTATTATTATTATTATTATTATTATTATTATTATTATTATTATTATTATTATTATTATCATACAGTATGACATTTACAAAGACACAAAAGACGTACTTAAGGCAATTAGAAAAGAAAACGAACAAAGACTTCAAAACCACCTCATTTCGCAAGGTTCTTTCTTTTCCAGTATCATGAATCATTCCACATCCACATTCAACTCTTTATGGTCATCCGTTCAGAGCAAACTTCCGAAAAACATTTTTAACTTCATGATCACCATCCGATATATCAATAACACACTTCCAACACGAAAGAACCTATCAAAATGGGGACTATCATCAACATCCGATTGCTCTTTCTGCTCTTCACCTGAAACGCTGCTCCATGTGATTGCTGGATGTAAGACATATTTAGACGAAGGCCGGTTTACATGGCGACACGATTCTGTTTTAAATTTCCTCGCATCCACTCTTACTGCTGTGAAAAATTCCACACTTTACGCGGACATTCCTGGTTTTATGAATCCATCTGCATGTTATCACGGGAGATCGTTTACGACCTGACCTTCTGCTGGTGACTGAAAACAGATGTCTATACATCCTCGAGCTTACAGTCGGTTATGAATCCAATCTGCAAGTTAACGCCAATCGTAAGCGTCAAAAGTACCGTGATCTAATCAATGAGCAGGAAGCAGATTATGATAAAGTCAAGTTCGTCAATTTATCCTTGAGTACCCTCGGAGTTTTTGGCCGATCTTGTGAAAATTTCGATGGCATGCTAAGTAGCCTTAAATGTGATGCCAAGTATAGTAAATACATAAAAAAGCAAATCGTGAACATATGCATACGAACATCATATTATGTATTTTGTAAACGAAACAAGGTGTGGGATAACCCAAAATTAATGTTAATATAATCCTTCTTAAAATAATTATTGTACAATAAATATATAGTATCAATTCAAGTAGACATTGATAAACTACCTGTAAAGCGAGGTTTATCATTGTAGTTGTACATATCCTAATAATCAATAAATAAAGTTTCCATTATTATTATTATTATTATTATTATTATTATTATTATTATTATTATTATTATTATTATTATAAGAATGTCATTCCTTTTTAGATATGTTAACTGATCTAGGTCTTGATAAAAGACACCAATATTTCGCTATCAGGAAAATTATGTCTATCGCGATTAGGACAACATATTATATATTTTGTTGCAGAGATAAGGACTGGTTAAATCCGGAATTACTGAACATTTAAGGATACTCATTATTAATATATAAATATTAAGTAGGTTCAAGTAGTCAATTATAAATTACCTAAATTAGTGAGATTTATAATTGTATATATACGTATATAATTTCAATAAAGTTTCCATTATTATTATTATCGACATCGAGCAGTCGCGTATATACGCTCTCTGTAGATGTCCTTGGTTTCATCGAAAAATTTTACTTGAATTGATATAGTTACGTTACATTTTGAATTTTATACCTAAAATTAATCAAGTATGATTCGTGCAAGCTTGCTTGCGTTATTTTCAACGCCAATAATATGTGGATTTTGTGTCAAGGAATTCAAAACCGTTAGGCCGGTCACTCAGGGCATTTTTTAAGAATTCGTCAGTGGGGGGGCCATCTACAAAAAGGGACCATACTATACCGAGTGTGGAGCAATGATAGATGGTTTGTTGGTAACAAAAAGTTTAGTGTGGTATCGCATTTAATAGTGGGGAGGGGGGGGGTTGGAGAGCAGGGCCTTAGGAAGCTCTTTTTGTTTGGGAGGGCTGAAAGCGAGGGCCGAAGGCCCGAGGAAATTTTTAAATTTAGAATCTCTGAAATGCCATTTCCTGGACTTTGGGGAAGATTTGACAGATTTCTTATTGTCAGAATACAGCATTTTTAGTATGTGGAAATTTAGAATTCAGTAGTACTAAATGGACGAAGGTGTATTTAATTAACAATATATTGGATAAGTTGCAGGAAAGTATGGGTAATATGATAATATCTTCATTCTTTGCAGTTTGTCATGGATTAAATAATAAAGGTCTGCATGATTTTAAAAAATGAATGATTATTAGCAAATTATTGGGGGGCTGCAGCCCCCCAGCCCCCCCCCCCTCTGCGGTTGCTACGGCCCTGGAGAGTGTCTGGGGTTTTCTCCCCCAGAAAATTTTTGTATTTTTCTACCCCTATGACTGCAATTCCCTGCATTTTCTGAAACAGATTTTTGGATATACAGCATTACATTATGCTGTAGATAGACTGAACCTTCAGTTAAGTACTTGCATAGTATGTTTATGTAGATACCACAACTTGGCCGTCACTTAGGGAGCCAGCTTGATAAACTTAGAATTCCCGACTCCCACGAAGCGCCACCATGGTTGGCACAGAGTGGAAAAATTTTGAAAATTTTGCGTCTCTAAATCATCGGAAATGGCATTTTCAAAGTCTTCTATACGTCTTTTGTTTGGCCCTTTCATTAATTCGTTCATTATGATTTGTGAGTCTATGATCGATATCCGCGAGTCAGGATGGATTATTACGAGAAATGTTATCAAAATATCGATTACAGATATTTGATTATATGTATATATGATTTCAAATACTTCTAGTTTCGAAATCAAATTGTTTTTTTTTTGGTGGGGGCCAAAATTATCCCCCCCCTTATAAAACACATGGTTGAGGGCCTGTTGCCCCCTGCGGTCACTAACTTGTCCAACAACTCAAACTCTATAGGGTCTGGGAAATGCAATCCACTGCCTGGGAAATGTTTAAAATCTAATAAGGTATTTATTAAACATAAAAGACAGGACATAAGATTCACAAAGCAAATTTCAGTTACTAGAATATCAAACCTCCCTTCTAAATTCAATGTTTTGCTTATATTTTAGAGAAAAGGGACTTTGACTGGGGGGGCCAAAATGGTTGAGTGGGGGGGCCACCATGGGGGCTGGGGGGGCTTTGGCCCCCCCAGTTATATAGTTAAAAAATGCCCTGCGGTCACTCGTGGCGGTGTAAAAGTAAAGTTGGGAACGAACGAGAATCTACTTTGAATGTTAATCCTGCTATGGAAATGCCTACACAAATGTGTCTACCTGTAAAGTCTTGCAAAGCAGTCAAATGTTGCTGTGGTAAAGTCTGCAAAGGAGCTCGTGGACTTAAAATGCACCAACGAAGCTGTAGAGTTATTGACGACCTTGAAGACGAACTGCAACAACAAATGACTGAAGCATTGAACGACGACAATCATGAGGATAACACTGACCCAGTTAACCCTGAAATATCACCTTTGAACACCCAAGAAAACTTCCCCGACTTAAAAAGGGGGATAAAACTACCCAAATCGCCATTACAATTGTCAACTGCCAACGACTTTTTCAAGTTAACTTTTTTGAATCACTCAATCACACCGGATGATCTAAATAACAACATTAATACCATGGTAACCGTCGTCTACAATTACTTTAGTGGGAATTTTGGACATGTTGACAACAATAGCAGTGTAGAATTCGAAAGAAAATACCAAACATTTTCAACAAAGGATTTAAAAAAAGCTTTAAAGAAATTAAAACTGGAAAACGGTAGTATTCTGGAGATCAAATTTGTCGCGAAGAAATTGCGCATCCTCCTTAATAAGTCAAATAATACGGAACTACATAATTCTGATAGTCATGCATCTGCAGACATTGATCACGATAATCTAATTGGTAAAAACTTCTGGGGTTACGTTAAAAAATTTTTCAAAAAGAATACCAGTTCACTTCCATCATTTAATTTAGCGCAATGTACATCCTATTTTACCAAAACATTTTCCGCGATTAGCCCAAATAAAACATTTAATATTCCTAGTTGGATCCTAAAATTTGCTTCTCCTCAAACGCCTTTTAAGCTTGACCCCCCGACCTATCAATAGATTACAAACGTCATACGTAAAATGAAACTGTCTGGCTCACCATGTCCACTTGATCAGATATCAATAATCTGTTTTAAACGATGTCCGTATCTACGTTCCTACTTGACTGAGATAATCCATGCAGCTTGGTCACGCGGTGTTGTTCCATCTGAATGGAAAAAAGCATGCACAATATTAATTCACAAGAAAGGAGAAACAAACGACCCAGCAAACTTTCGACCAATTACTCTTGAATCCATCCCGCTTAAAGTCTTCACATCATGTCTTCGAAATAAAACATTTGAATTCCTGTCAGACAATAATTACACAGAACAAAACATCCAGAAAGGTTTCACTCCAAAACTCTCAGGAACACTAGAACATACTGCTCAGATGGCACATATAATTAACACAGCGCGTACCAAGCAACGATCTATAGTTATTACATTACTCGATCTTAAAAATGCATTTGGCGAAGTCCATCACAACCTCATTTACGAAGTCCTTGATTATCATCACGTTCCTAATCACATAAAGAACCTTATCTGCAGTCTTTACACTGATTTCCAAACTTCCATCATAACCGAACAGTTTAACACCCCCTTCATTACAGTCGGTCGTGGCGTTCTTCAAGGCGATTGTCTCAGTCCACTTTTATTCAACATGTCATTCAATACTTTCATACAACATATTAAATCTGAAAAATACCGTCAGCTTGGATTTTGGAAATTAAGTGAAATTGGCATTCCGTGCAATCCTATACATTGGTTTCAGTTTGCAGACGATGCTGCTGTCATCAGTAGCCAAGAGAAAGAAAATCAAATGCTCCTTAATCGTTTTACAATCTGGTGTCAATGGGCTAATATGATTATACGCGTTGACAAATGTTCAACATTTGGCATTAAAAAACACTTAACTAAATCTATCCAGTATTTACCCAAGCTTTTCGTTAATAACGATCTTGTACCCAGAACCGAAATGGGCAAATCTTTCCGTTACTTAGGTCGCTATTTCGATTTCAATATGTCTGATGGGGAACACAAATCAGAATTACTCGACGTGTTTAATGACATCATGAATAAAATTAATGAACTACCTTTACACCCGAAAAATAAAATTCTACTATACAGTCGTTACTTGCTGTCAAAGATATCCTGGGACTTCACTGTTTCTGATATATCTAAGACCTGGATCTGCGAAACGTTAGACAGTATTGCGACAACATATATCCGAAAATGGCTGGAACTTCCCGTCTCTGCAACCCTTAGCAACGTGTTGCTTCCACAAAACAAATTTGGTCTGAATATTATTCTCCCTTCGACAAAATTTATCCAATGTCAAACTGTCTCTCGATCAGTTTTAAAATACTCACCAAACGTAGATATTAACAATCTATGGGCGGTGACGAGCACCAACAAGAACATACAGTATGAAATTTACAAAGACACAAAAGACGTACTTAAGGCAGTTAGAAAAGAAAACGAACAAAGACTTCAAAACCACCTCATTTCGCAAGGTTCTTTCTTTTCCAGTATCATGAATCATTCCACATCCACATTCAACTCTTTATGGTCATCCGTTCAGAGCAAACTTCCGACAAACATTTTTAACTTCACCATCCGATATATCAATAACACACTTCCAACACGAAAGAACCTATCAAAATGGGGACTATCATCAACATCCGATTGCTCTTTCTGCTCCTCACCTGAAACGCTGCTCCATGTGATTGCTGGATGTAAGACATATTTAGACGAAGGACGGTTTACATGGCGACACGATTCCGTTTTTAATTTCCTCGCATCCACTCTTACTGCTGTGAAAAATTCCACACTTTACGCGGACATTCCTGGTTTTATGAATCCATCTGTTATCACGGGAGATCGTTTACAAGCTGACCTTCTGCTGGTGACTGAAAACAGATGCCTATACATCCTCGAGCTTACAGTCGGTTATGAATCCAATCTGCTAGTTAACGCCAATCGTAAGCGTCAAAAGTACCGTGATCTAATCAATGAGCAGGAAGCAGATTATGATAAAGTCAAGTTCGTCAATTTATTCTTGAGTACCCTCGGAGTTTTTGGCCGATCTTGTGAAAATTTCGATGGCATGCTAAGTAGCCTTAAATGTGATGCCAAGTATAGTAAATACATAAAAAAGCAAATCGTGAACATATGCATACGAACATCATATTATGTATTTTGTAAACGAAACAAGGTGTGGGATAACCCAAAATTAATGTTAATATAATCCTTCTTAAAATAATTATTGTACAATAAACATATAGTATCAATTCAAGTAGACATTGATAAACTACCTGTAAAGCGAGGTTTATCATTGTAGTTGTATATATCCTAATAATCAATAAATAAAGTTTCCATTATTATTATTTTTATTATTACTATTATTGGAAGTATTCCCCGCAGGGCTTTTCAATACTTATTTACAAATGATACTTTTTACAGCTTAATTAATGTTTATAAAAATGATTACAAAAGGAATTTATAAAAAGTTTAAATGTAGCGCAATAAAATAAATTTCAATAAGAATAAGTTTCTTGCATGCATGTTAAAACTAGTGTTTATATATATTTATAAGCATTCAAGTTTCAAAATATCGATTTAGTAAGAATTCTTTTAATTTGATTTTAAATGTTGCTAATGGGAGCTTTTTCGACTCATTGTCTAAACTATTCCATAACCCAACAGCTCTATATCGAAAACTTCTTTTTCCTGTTGTGCTTGAGCATAGGGGAATATGTAGTGCTTCATTGTTTCTTGTGGCGCGATTGTTTAGTCCCTTACGTTTAATAAATAGGTCGCACAAATATGTTGGAGCGAGATTATTTATACATTTGTAGATCATGACCAAATTTTTGAACAACAGGTGCTCTTTAACAGGGAGCCAACCAATATCTTTAAGGATTGGTGTAATATGATCACTGATTTTTTTCCCATTAGCTATAATTCTGCACGCAAAATTTTGGACGGCTTGTAGTTTCTTAATATTTGAAGAACTCGTATTTGACCAAACTGTTGAACAGTAATATACCCATAACTACCGCGCAGATGATGTAAATCAGCGTCTTTTGATCGAAACAATGTTTGACACGATTAATTTGACACAGTTTAGCCATACACTCTGATGAGAGCCGGGTTATAGCCTATGTTCGTTATATTTTTTTGACAAATGATGGTAAATTTGCTTTGTAAATGGTTAGTGTTATTTTTTTCACATTGTTTTAATTGTCTCCATTGGTTAACGAGAATTGAATGCCACCCAAAAATGGCGGATATTCGTCAACGTGAGAAACTAGGCTAATTTACGGCAATTTACAATAGACTCGCTGTTGGCTGCCAGGCAAATGTTCTTTGCTTGTCCTTAAGTATATTACAAATCATTTCCTAGTACTTCTTTGCGGATTTGCCTAATAAGAAACTGACTCCAGTATGTAAATCTTGCGTAGCGACGTCGCAAATGCAATCCACAAAGAATACATATACAGGCATCTCACCCCATTGGTATTGGAACACAAGCTCTTGTTACACTGACCTGAAAGGTCAAGTGTCTTAAATCCCTAATTTTCTGTTTTCTTCTGTTTTCTTCGTCGTCGAGAAATCGAGTTTGCGTTCGCGCATCGCAGGCTCAGGGTGCAACGATTAAACCAAAATGCCATCGATCCTTCGATTCCACGATTTATATAGTTATAGTAACAAGCTCGTATTTATGTACGTAATAGCCGGCTCATGCCATATATAGACTTGTACGCACGCGCACAATTCCGAACACCAAGGGTGACATATTCAGTCGAGTTTCAAAATGGCGGCTTTTGGGTGAGTGATCAAAATATATTTCACACAGTTTCGTTGAATTTTCAAAGAGTTGTGCCGGTTTCCTATGGATTTTACGTTGCGTCGCACTCTGGTCTTTCTTGCGTGTTGAATTAATGTGCTTTTCTTTGTGCAACGACTCGAAAACCTCAAAATTTGGATCCAGCAAATTTTAATATGCAATATAGTGGAATATACAATATAGTGGAATACAATTAACAAGAAGAAAGTTAAAAGTTTGACAGTTTGACTTTAATAAACAACTATAAATATACGTTGTAGACTCATAAACATCCGTTGTGTTCTTGTGTTCATTTTTGTGTCGCTCTCTGGACTTTCTTTTGGACCCAGCGAATTTATACAATATAGTGGAATATAAACAAGGACAAGTTAAAAGTTGACAGTTTGACTACACAACGTAGTTTTAATTAAACAAAATCTCCTAATTCCTTACGGTAGTTTTAGCCAAATGTCGACAATATATCTTACATGTATTAAAATTCGCGCAGTATTATGCAAATTTCAGTACTGCGCGAAATATAATCCGCGCGTAAAGCTTTGTGGTAGCTAACGCTACAGTAAAGATAAAGCGTGCGTTCAAAATATCAACAATGACTAAAACATTTATTGTATGGTTCTCATTTGCTTAATACAATAACATTAGTTCGACGCGAATTTTAATGCAAGTAAGGTATGGTATCATATTTCATAATATAAGGAACAATGTAAACTAGCCACACATTTCGCCGAACATATAAACTTCGGCCCCTTTGGACATATATCTTTTTCGTAATAGTATTATTGGAACCAGAATCCTAAACACTATTTATAGTGTTATTTTCAAGCTCGTGTCTTCAGATTTTCATCTTTTATTTCGGTATTTACAGAATATTTATATTTTTAGCGCGACCCATGAAACGTTAGCCTGCGTCTGTGTTTAGCACTTCACATTACACACACAGACTATGTCGTAGTCTAATGAAACGTACATCAAAACAATGCGCTGTTTAATTAAATCGTAGGGGTCTGAAAAACCGGAAATCGATTCTGTCGGTCAAAGTACTCCCCGTGGCAAGGTTTGTACGTGCATCGATCGGGTTATAAAATATGGCCAAGCATCGACGTGTAGACTTGGATCAAGTCCGTCTCTCTAGAGTTGGAGTCGCGAAGCTACGAGATCGAGCGCGCCGCAAAGCGGCGCGCGAGGTGCAAGAGAGGAGGGAGAGACGGACTTGGCTCACCTGCAATGTTTCGAATCAGATTTATTAGTTTGGCGGGAATTATGTTAATAGACAGGTGTTATTAATTTAGCGGTTTTGTTACAAATACGGAAACCGCAAGTGTCGGGGCAAAATTATTAAAATACTCGTCGCGATCGAAACTAAAATACGCCTTTAATATATAACTATAAGCCTTATATTTAAAGATACACTTTTTATTAAATCGTATCTATAGACTCTTCTAGTTAGTTATTATGACTATATGCACAAAATTTATCCTGAACAAAATATCCCTGACTGTATCAAAATTTCGTGTGATCATGAAGTTTGCCGTGACACTTAATGTAAGTAAAAAAATAATAGTGTGACACTAGTTGTGCAGTTTTATATAGTATAATCATATCAATAACCTTCTTAAAACGTATTCATCATTTAAGTATAAACTAAACCGGACACGAAGAGACACAGCACCATATCTATGGACAGCACGCTATACATTTTGAAAAAAGATACTTTGTTATTTCCGCTCTATTGCAATTAGCATAAATTATTGCAATCTAGTTATGACGCGTTACCGACGGAAAAACGGCATGACGACCCGCACGCCTATAAATTGAATTATCTTGAAGGTGTTAGTTACCACAGCATTATTAGTCGAGGTGGTAAGAGTGGTGACATGTATGAATTTACAGTGAAATAATTTATGCGTGCATGAAATTTAACCCCATAGATATGATGTAGCAAATAACTAACTGAGCTAACATACAAACCAGGTTGTCATCACCAACTCAAAATAATGTCAAAACAATGCCGCGCAACGTTCAAATTGCGCCAAAATTTGGTCTGAAGAAGAGTGCATTCTGCTTGACAATCGTGTGTATGGATTCAGGATGGAGATCAAGATCGAACAAACTGGCAATATTTTGATGGCGCTTATTAAAGAATAAAGATTAAAGATTAATGCGAAGTATTTCCAATCAGTAAGGTTAGGTAATAGTCAAAAGGCTATAACCTATAGGTATTGCAGCACGCAATCAGTTATTATTTCTTTAGTATACAGTATGCTAGATACCACGTCTTTCAAGCAGGGCTATCACAACCGCGAGTTGATTGTACTATATTCGTTATTTAATATACTCATTTCTATATTTTGATACAAGGTAGCACAAGACAAATAATATTTATTTACATATATATACCGGGTGGCGCAAAAAAAGTTCAGGCGTTTGATCTACAATAGCGAAAAAACTATAAGAGCTATACATCGCTCAAATAAATGTAGCTGTATTCATAAAAGGCTAACTTAAATTTTGATAGGTTATACATGAGATATCACGAAATATTGACTGAGATATCAGCGTTTAAATTAAACTTCCGTAAGCATTTTCAAAAGAATCGAAAATTAGTCTAAAATGGCCCATTGAACTAAATTTGATATCATTCTCATTAGACATTACGCTGGGCATCGCCAGATTATTTCCCGGGCGGGCTAGTGATGAGTAAACGCGGAGATGAGCCGTACCCCTGGCTTTCAGATTTGACAAAATCCAATTTTTTTGTGGCTATACCTATAGAGTATAGTTGAAATATCAAATTTGGAGTATGCCACATCGACAGCGCTAGGTTTTGGAATAATATCTAGAATACTTTTAGTGAAAACTCTTGTGTCAGAAAGATATCCCATCTTTTGCTGACAGGTTATGAAGATGTCCCATCTTTTCTTAACCAGTGGAAGCTTAAAAGGAGACTATAATATTATTCTTTACACCACGCTAAGTTAGAGTAAAGCGGCGCACGCAGCGATAGCGCTATAGCTTTTGGAATAATATCCAGTATACTTTCAGTAAAAACTCTTGTGTCAGAAAGATGTCCCATCTTTTGCTGACAGGTTATGAAGATGTCCCAAGAATACTTTTAGTGAAAACTCTTAATTGTGTCAGAAAGATGTCCCATCTTTTGCTCACAGGTTATGAAGATGTCCCATCTTTTCTTAACCTGTGGAAGCTTAAAAGGAGTCTTATATTATTCTTTACATCAGGCTAAGTTAGAGTAAGGCGATGCAGCGTGCGCTATAGGTTTTGGAATAATATCTAGAATACTTTTAGTGAAAACTCTTGTGTCAGAAAGATGTCCCATGTTTTGCTTACAGGTTATGAAGATGTCTTATCTTTTCACTTAACCATGCAGTGGAAGCTTAAAAGGAGTCTTATATTATTCTTTACATCAGGCTAAGTTAGAATAAGGCGATGCAGCTTGCGCTATAGGTTTTGGAATAATATCTAGAATACTTATAGTGAAAACTCTTGTGCCAGAAAGATGTCCCATCTTTTGCTGACAGGTTATGAAGATGTCCCATCTTTACTTAACCAGTGGAAGCTTAAAAGGAGTCTTATATTATTCTTTACGTCAGGCTAAGTTAGAGTAAGGCGATGCAGCTTCCGTTATAGGTTTTGGAATAATATCTAGAATACTTTTAGTGAAAACTCTTGTGTCAGAAAGATGTCCCATCTTTTGCTGACAAGTAATGAAGATGTCCCATCTTTTCTTAACCAGTGGAAGCTTAAAAGAAGTCTTATATTGTTCTTTACCTCACAACGCAGGCGCGGGCGTAGATTCCGTAGATTAGCTAAGACAATGGTGTCAATGCAGCTATTGTTTTGGGAATAATATATACATTTGATATATACGTTAGTGAAAACGTTTGTACCAGATTCATGTGCGCACTAGGGCCTATAGGGAAAGGCGGTATAATTATATAACTTTATAAGTCAGTTTCTTTATTATTTAGCCATAGAAAACTTGCGCTTTCGAAGCCGGACTTTTTATACTGCCAAGATCTAAAACGGTAAATATGTTCCGCGGTCTTGACATGGAATTATCGTGCTGTTCTCTAAAGCCTGGTTTCCATTAAATCGTAATTATCGCAAGAACCGCATCGCAAGCGTCGCAACGATTTTAAAAACGCGAAAATTTTAATAAAAACTGCGATTTATTCGAAACTTGAGTCACACCGATCACTAAGACTCTTACGATAAAGTCGCAAAGATAGACTTATTGCGATTTTTGCGATAGCGATGTCTGCGGTTCCGCGACTATTGCGATGATTACGATTTAATGGAAACCAGGCTTAAGATACCAAGAACGTTTTGTTTTACAACACACAAGTCTTAATATTACATATTATACGCAGCCTTATTACACATTGTACGCTATATAGTATAGCCTGGCCGCCTGCCATGCAGGCTAGGCCCTAGGTGACTTGTCAACAGTCAGCATTGTGACATATTTGTACACTTTTATTTTAATGCATAGCAGAAAATTAACTTATTACTTGCTTGGTTTCACACTGCGTCTAAGCAACTGAACCTGGATTGATGACATCTTATAGCGGTAATTAATAATGCGATTAGCGTTGCTCGCTTCCTGAAGTTGCAAACTCAGTTTGCAGATCCCGCTGTTTTTCAAAACGTGCGGGTCGTCATGGGTAAATTTGGCGCGCTTCCAGGTGAGCCAAGTCTTTAATCTTTAATCTTTAATAAAATTATTTAAACACGGTAGCCTGTTCAACAGATAATATTTACAGCGCTGGTTTTCAAAGGGCCGTGTGTTTACAACAATAATATAAAAAGGACAAAAAGAATATAACTATTTACAATGAATTGATATGGATGAATTAAGTAATTGCCGTTTAAACGACAAAATTGAAAGATTGTTATAATTTCCAATAGTTTCACTTGGAAGTTCGTTCCAGGACTTAGCAGCTCTATACGAGAAACTTCGTTTGAGAAAATTTGTCGTAGGTTTGGGTAGGTTCAATTTAATTTGATTGCTTCTTAGATTGTAATTGTCATTTTGACTTACTGAAAACAATTTTTCAAGGTATCGAGGTAATCGACCAGTTAGTACTTTAAATGTCATTATTAACTGTCGTTGTTTTAGAAGTTCTTCTATTGGAAGCCAATTAAGACTATCTAGCGTTTGCATGGAACGAACCTCGTATGTGTCCCCTGTTATCACACGCGCTGCTCTCTTCTGCAGTATAAATAATTTATCAATTATCGAACAACATCCATCATTCCAGATTGTTGAACAATAATTGAAATGAGGCCACACTAAGGCATTGTAGATTTTTATCAGACTATCTCTATTGACAAACAATTTTGCTCTTTTCAGCAGGGCGATATCATTTGAAATTGTTTTACATTGCATTTCATTATGTTTATTCCATTTTAGCTGGTCGTCAAGGATCATGCCTAGTGACTTTTTTTGGTAAACTCGCTTAATGTTGTTTCCCCCTAATGTTAGTACTGGGCTATTTTCAATTGAAGCTAAGCGACGTCTTTATCCTATTATCATAAATTCACTCTTTTTCATATTTAATGAGAGCTTGTTAGCTGTCAACCACCTATGAACATTTTCAATGTCTTTATTAAGTTTGATCTCAATTTCATATGGACTAAACCCTTCACAAGAAAGGCTTGTGTCATCAGCAAAAAGATTTGCTTTAGTTGTCTCTAAACAGTTAGGAAGATCATTTATGTACAATAGGAATAAAATAGGCCCAAGGTTATAGCCCTGAGGTATCCCGCATTTTATTTGTCTAACAGCTGACATCTTGCTATTCACAGAGCATATTTGGCTTCGACCAGAAACGTATGATTCGAACCATTTCAGGCTTGTAAAAAGCACTCTCACACTTGCTTTTTATATAGTTATTTTAATATAATAACGCAACATAAATTTACATGTTGTCCGTTTTATCTCAACTAACTTCCGATTGCCCTACACGTGTCTTTTTAATCGTCTCACCACGTGACAGCTCACGTGATTATAACAGAACCAATAATGTTATTAAAAGTAAATAAATGTATAATGTAAAACGTCATGCACTAGATTAATGTTTTCTACATCCTCCCCAACCGGAAAAGTTCGCTAACAGTTTAAATGTTTCGCTATGTATACTGTTCGCGAATTCTCCGCAAGTTTTCTCCATCGATCGCTGCCTTCCTCGTTGGTCTTCTACTTCCTTTTCGCTCATCCGCTCTTGACTCGGTGTCAGTCGTGTTATGCTGTTCTGCGTTCCTATCGTTGTCATCCCCTTCATGCTTGTCGACGTCATCCTGGACGATCTCGAAAGGTATTAGCTTTTGTAACGGTCTGTGAACCGACGACTGAGCTCCACCCTTTGATAGAACCTTCAATTTAGCTCCCCTGACCAGTCCATCACGTCCTTTCACCAGCTGCAAGACTCTTCCAATCCTCCACTGTGCCCGAGGTGCTGGTTCATCCTCTTTAATCAAAACAACATCACCAACGGTCAGACCTCGCGTATTGGTTTTCCTTTTCCGGTAGAGGTTCATTTGTCTCAGCTCGTTCAAATATTCTTTTCGAAACCGCGTCCAACAATCTCTCAATATTTTCCGTAAGTGTTTCAACCGCTGTTTGTACTGTCCAAGGCTCGCCGTAAGTATGGTATCCGTGTTTTTCATCCGATTGCAGTAGCCTCGACCGTACATCAGGTGGAATGGCGTCAAAGGTTCGTCCAAATCATCCTCGCTGACATACGTAAGTGGCCGATTGTTGATTGCCACTTCTACTTCGCACAAGATTGTCTGCTGCTCTTCGAATGTCGTATATGCTCTCCCGAGAGTCTTCTTTAAACAACCCTTAACTGTCCGGACGAGTCGCTCGTAAAAGCCACCCCACCATGGGGACGCTGGTAGAATAAACTGTTGCCGAATGCCTTGATATGACATGAATCGTTTGACCTCCGCTGACTTGAAAGTCTTAAAGTTGTCGTTGATAATGACATCCGGCACACCCCTACGAGCTACAAATCTCCGAAATCCTCGCAAAAATCCGTCACTTGACATCGAGTAGACCAGTTCGAGGTGGATCGCTCTGCTTGTGGCACACGTTAGCAGTAGAATGTACGTCTTGACCGTTTCTGCACCATCTTTCACAAACAACGGTCCAGCAAAATCCAAGCCCGTCGCTTGAAACGCAAATCCCGAATGATCGATTCTACACTGTGGCAGATCAGGACTAGCAGGAGCACACATCGGCTTTCCTTGGTACCGTTTGCAAATCACACATTTTCTGAGGACTTCCTTGACACTTTTTCTCCCTTTCACAATCCAGTAGTTTGACCGTACTCTTGCCAATGTCGACTCCACTCCGTGGTGCATACTCGCCTTATGCGCGTCCCAAATGACTAATTGTGTGAAATAGCTTTCGTTTCCTCGTAATATCATTGGATGCTGGTCTTGGTACCGCAGATTAGAATTAGCGAACCGTCCCTTTAACCGTAAAAACCCGTCTTTGTCTTCGAACAAATTCAATGAAGCACAAACGTTAGCAAAATTTGATTGTCCCTTTATCAGAGATTGTTCTTCTTTAATCCACATGTGTAACGCTTGCTCGTATTCGTCAGCCGTTAGAACGTTCTCCGTGATTAAGTTTCCATGGTTCTTCGTTCGTTTTCGCAAATTGTTCAAGAATCTTATCACGTAACCGGTGGTGACAACCAATTTGTACAACGAGCTATACCGAGTGCAGTCTATGACATCAGACAATGAACACGTTTCGCCTGATATGTCATTCCGTGTCGCGTTTTTGAAAAGAACATCAGAAGAATTTATTTATTTATTTATTTATTTATTTAATTCGCCTTGTACATATTACAGTGGCAGGGAATCCGCAACAGCGTTTGCCAATTACTGCGGGCCCGAATAAATAAATTACAACAATACATATATTAAACAACAAAGAACAGTACTAACAGTTCCTACATACAGCACAATAATGACGCTGTGAGGCTACGAACAGAATTACACTTAGGACATATAGTTTTATAACTACGAGAATCCTCATGACTAACCTCTTTCACAACCTTCCCGCCCAAAGACGTTTGATCACAAAGGGTATCACTTCTCTCGCCTCTGTATGCAGAAGGTTGAGACAACAACACCGAAGGACCAGTAAACCAACATCCTGAGAAACACTCAACTAGACTAGTTGATATCCTAGTGGGGATATCTGCAGGATTCAGTTCTCCTTTAACGAAATTCCACCGCTCACGATCGACAACCTTTCTAATGGTGACAACTCTATTCTCCACCCAAGGTTCCCAGCTTCGCTCCTTTCCCCTTATCCAACTCAACGCTACCTCTGAATCCGACCAACAGAATATTTCATCCAACTCTACACGCCCTCGTATACCAAGTACAACCTCATTGATCAACTTGCTCAATAACAAACACCCCAATAGTTCCAACCTGGGAATAGTAAGGGTTTTTAAAGGCGCCACCTTGGTTTTCGCCGCCAAAAAAAACACTTTTGCACTTTTACTGCAAACAAACCGCAGATAAATGACCGCACTATAGACTTCTTTTGAACTATCACAAAACCCGTGAAGTTCAACTCGGATTCCGGAATGAAAATTTAAATGAAAAACAAACCGAGGTTGTCTTACTTCCCGCAGAGATTTTAATTCATCTAAAAACTTGTTCCAAATTGACGCAAGTGCCGGTGGGATAAGGTCATCCCAATTTAATTTGTCTTTACATAACAACTGAAATATTGTTTTGATTCTGGCGGTGACGGGAGCAATCACACCCAATGGATCGAAAATCGAGGCCGATGCACTCAGTAAATTCCGCTTGGTTTGCTCCAGGCTCGCACATTTGCTCAAGAAATTATCGAACTGAAAAACAAACTCATCCGTGATGGTATCCCACGCAACACCTAAGACAGCCTGATTTGGCGTAACTAAATTAGGCGACATTACCTCGACATAAGTAAGATCTTCCCCTAGGGGTTGGGAATTAGGTTTGTCACCCATTGTCGATGAAATATATGCTCGAAGTTCTGGATCGTTAGTTACCCACTTACGTAATTCAAACCCTCCCTCTAGCATAATGGCTTTACTAGTCTCATATATTTCCTTAGCTGTACCAACGCTATCGCCTCCACTAACCAAATCATCTACGTACAAATCCTCGCGAATACGCTCTACGACTGCATTCTCCTTCTCTACATACTTGCTAAGGTGGTGCCTCAACGTCGCGTTTAACAAGAAAGGACTACTCGTTAGTCCAAAAACTACCCGTAAAAATCTGTAAGTGATTATTTTTTCCTCTTTAGAATTGAGGTCATACCACAAAAACCGTACAAAATCTCTATGCTCCCTAGATATAGGGATGTTAAGGAACGCCTGTTTTATATCTGCTAGGATGCCTATTTTATTAAGCCTAAATCTCACTAGGATGTCAAATATCTTGGCAATAAGATTTGGTCCTGAATACAAACATTGGTTAAGTGAGGGGCCGTTAACCTGACACGAAACGTCGAAAACTGCCCGAATTTTCGTAGTCTGCTTGTCCTCACGCACGACCGGTCGATGCGGGAGATAATGGACCCCACCTACTTCCCCAGCAATCTCATGTGAAGGAACGCGTTCAATTATTCCGTTTTTTTCGTACTCTGTAAAGATCGTATCATACTCCCTGAGAATTCCTTTGGATGTTAAACGCCGTTTTAGAGATGTTAAACGCCCTTCACATACACTAAAGTTGTCTGGCAGCTGCTCATGGTCTGGCTTAAAGGGTAATTTCGTTACATATCGGGTCCCGTCGTGCCCTATGTCATTTTTAAGCTGACTGACCACACAGTCACTGGAGGAGCCTATAGTTTCCACGGACCAAAATTTATCTAAAACTTGTCGTAAAGCGTCTGATGTTTGTTTACATTCAACTGAGGCACGTAGGATATGGGTCTCGAAACAATGCAGGTCAAGAGGACCTGTCCCAATTTTGCCACTTACTACCCATCCCACCTTAGTTCCGCATGCTACTGGACCCGCCTTACTTCGCACAACCTTTCCTGTCATGAACGTGTGGTAATAATCTACCCCGATTAAAATTCCTACTGGGAGGTTTGGAGAATCGCCTTCATGGTCAGCCAATTCCAAGTCCTCAAATTCTTCCAAATTATGCGTTTTTGAGATATATTGATTAGTAAGAGGGCTGCAAATTGTGGGAACACATAAAACCTCAACACTGGTGCACCTAGAATCAGATTTATTCTTAACTTTGACCTGAACGACATCTAGTCTCTTAACCTTGCTATCATTGTCCTGACCAAAGGTCTTAATTATGACCTTTTCTGACCTGATCGACTTTAACTGCAACCTAGCTCTAACCTTATCAGAAATGTAAGACCGCTGGCTTCCACTATCAAACAAAATCCTGGTAGCTACTTGAGTACCAATATTCTCCTCATCATAGACCTGTACTCTAGCTGTTTGTAATAATATTCCCTGCTGGTCACAGCCAGTATGACCTACAAATTTCCTACTCTCCTCATCCTCTTTGCTCCCATTCTCCTTACTTGCATTTCGTCTGCCCGAAGCTGCCTCACAAATGGAAATGTGGTGTTTACCCTTGTTGCACCGCTTACAAACATAAGTTGCCGTACAATTTTTTGCTATATGTCTCGAATCTAAACAAATAAAACATCTCCCTTTTTTCCGTAATATGTCTTTCCGAGAATGGTGATTCGAGACCTTACTACACCTAGATGGAAGATGTCCCCCCTCATTACTATATATACAGGGGGTTTTACTAGTTTGACTGAATAATCCACTTGCTGTATAGGGTTCCCTTTTCCTGAAATTGTCAGATCTACCATCTGATTTATTACTCAATGAGAAATTACAATCTTCTTGAGCACGAAGCTCATTGTTAAAAAATTCCATAACCTTATCTAAGTTCCATACTTTACCACAAAACTGTCTCGAAATAATCATATTAATCTCATCGGGCAAGCGGTCCTTTAAAATTGGAATGAGAAGAGAGCCATACCCACTGGTGTCAAGCTTAAGAGATTTCAAGTTCCTCATACAGTTTTCAACATGACTGTACAACATCCTTAACCCCTTAATGTTATCAACTGACTTAATTTTATTAATTTTAAGTAGAGACTCCATAAGTGCAGAAATGAGCACCTGCTCATTCCCAAATCTATCCTTTAAAACCTGAACTGCCTCCTGATAATTATCTGAAGTTAAAGTCAACCCTGAAATAGCCGCAAGAGCTTCCCCTTTCACACAACCTTTTAAATAATTGAATTTATCAATATCACTTATGTTTATATTACTGTGGATCGACACTTGATACTGATCCCAGAACCCCTGCCAATCTAAGGGTTCCCCCTTAAACTCTGGTAATGCTAATTTTGGCAGCTTACAATGCGCAGGACTTCTATTTGTGCTTAAACCGGCTGCACCTAAGGAATAACTTGCGCTATTAATATTACTTTGCCCTTGCTTAATTTCTTCAAGTTTCAAATCCGCCTTTGCCAAAACTTGGTGACAAGGTTCTAAAGCTTTCATGTGACGAATAATTTCCGGCTCAATGTCCTTTGGATCTATCAAGGATAATATTTCATTGTGCACAGTCGCCAATTGTTCGATGATACTAGCCACATTGTTTCTCAACCCAAGGAGTTTAGATTGCTCGCAATCACCGCTTTCCGAAGAAACATACTCGTTTAATTCACTTAAAAGAGTTTTCAAATACGCGCCCAGACCAAGGTGTCTGCCTTTAGCCCTTGCTAATTTTTCCTCCATGACAAATATGAAATATGAGATATGAGATACCGACTACACAATACACACTGTGGACGCGTTTTTACAATACAACGCTACGTATGACAATTAGACACAAAAAATATATAGAATTTCTAACATTTACTATATCATAAAACATATACACTTCAGAACAATGCACAACCCCAAAGGGATCTCTCAAAAGGAAAGAATTTACCTCTAACCACGATATCGACCAACCGACACGCTCGCGAATGACTCACAGACTCGTGTTCACTGTAACACTGTCGTCGACTTAAACGCACAATTATTGATACCTCGTATTCCGTATGATGTTCTGCCGTGTCCCCTATCGGGCTCCATGTAAAAAGCACTCTCACACTTGCTTTTTATATAGTTATTTTAATATAAATAACGCAACATAAATTTACATGTTGTCCGTTTTATCTCAACTAACTTCCGATTGCCCTACACGTGTCTTTTTAATCGTCTCACCACGTGACAGCTCACGTGATTATAACAGAACCAATAATGTTATTAAAAGTAAATAAATGTATAATGTAAAACGTCATGCACTAGATTAATGTTTTCTACAAGGCTAGTTCCTTTAATACCATATAATTCAAGCTTTGATAAAAGAATATGATGGTCGACAGTATCAAAAGCTTTTTTAAGGTCTAGAAATAAAACTCCGCTAAGTAAACCTCTGT
>CACRXK020001002.1:2459-22216 GCA_902702795.2 Paramuricea clavata | reverse complement strand
CTCACTCTCCAGCTATTCAAAAACAGCATTGACACAAGAGATGCTCAGATTGAATCTTCACTCAATTAATGTGAGTGACCTTTTAGAATACAGGTGTAAGGATTAACTTTGTTAGCCGGTTGTCATTCAACACGTAACTCACTATATGCTACCGCTATAACAATCACAGGAAGCCGATTGCCGATTCAGCAGCCTTATAACATTGTCCAAATTTGAAAAAGTTTGTGCATATAAAAACAACATAACACGCCGCATCTTCTCCGAATATATCTTAACAAAATACTATATACACACATGATACAAAAATAAAGTTTTTAAAAATTTTGGGTTGTCTTAAGGTGGCTCGATATAGTTATCACGAAAACCCTGCTCAAGAATCGCGAAATCAGAACCGGGTGACCATTTTTACGCGCAAGTCGCGGAAACTGATTAACAAAATGACAGAACTTCCAAAATGACCTGACGTAAGCAGCTGCTCGCGCCATCTCACGACATTTCGCGTGTTCTATATAGCGTTTTATGTCAATTGCTGACGTCATTAGAATTTTCCATTTTAGAAAAACAATGCGCTATATCTCTTTATTTTGTCTGGTGACCTATGTTCAAATTTTGCATGCTGTAGTGCACCACTAAAAACTTTCATTATACAAAAAATAAAAAAATTCTGTAATGCCAAAAAAATTTTACCGAAGAATATGACATTTTCGCATTTTCCAAAAAAATGGCATTACAGAATTTTTTTATATTTTGCTAATTGTTAGCTTTTCGTCCAAGTACAATAATGCAAGAAAAAAAATTGGTGGTCACCATGCTTCTTTTCCAACTATACGAGACGAAAGGCCATTTTGGAGTGTATTTTGTACACGTATGTCGTCATAGCAACGAACTATCTGTTACTAAAACTAATATAATTTGAAAGTAGAGATATCGAAATATATAAAAAACCCAATATCTGCTGAAGATATTCTAAAAATGCATAGTTTGAACATTTCAAAGTGTTGAACACCTGAATTTTTGAAAACTGTATCGAGCCACCTTAATACTGAACACAATCAACCAAACTACGTACGGCTGTAAAAGAAATATCTAGAACATTTGTTACCCTCAATATTCGCGAGAAATACGTTGTATTTTCAAAAGATTCTGCCTCAGCGAGACTGGCCATCTATGACTATAAATACAATATCACAGAGATCTCAGAGACCATTACCAGTGTTTCCACTCTCCAAAAGGTCAGGGCCTTCCAGAGGCACTGGGGGCAATTTGTGCCGGCCTTCCAGTTTAAGGGGGACACCAAAATTTTCAAAATTAAAAAATAATTTCGAACGTTTTTTGCTATAAATAATGGTATAACACATTTATTGATCGAAAAAAAGGGTCTGACCCATGTTGTAATAGGAATTTGTGGGGAAAAAGTTTTTTGAACCTTAGTTTAACTGGTGTTCGACCAGAAAATTTTTTAACCCTTTTTTAATGTCCGGAAAAAGTTTTGAATGAATTGAAAATTTGAATGAATTGAAAAACGAATTGAAAATCTCCAGGATCGAGCTTCTAGTGTAATAAAATCAAGTGAATCGGCAGATCTAAGACTACCTGACCTGATGAGCTTTGCAAAGCTGCAAACGTGTTTCCTGGTGAAACAATGCATGGACAGGAATGTGTGTAGTAACTTTCACAGTTATTTTGAACGGTTACAACATGTAAAGAACACAAGGAACAATGGAGCAATTGAATTCAACAAATTGCCCAAAGATATTAGAGAAATTGACAGTTTTATGCTTTTTAAACGAAAACTTAAAGAGAACCTTAGTTCATTATAATCCTTTACAGAATTGACTGCAGTTAGATTTTTAACATTTTTAATATATTGACTTTTTACACTCATAATTTCAGGTAGTTTTAGGTAAACAGGACATGCGTTGATAGCAGTGAATAGTCACTGAAGCATTTTTTATCCTGTGTAAATATTTTTTTAATAATAATAATAATAATAATAATAATAAAACCCCCTCCCCCGCTCGCCAACCTTTTGTGGAAAGATAGGGCTCCCGAAACAAAAATTTGCCCCAGGCCTCCGAATTTCTCTGATAGGCCCTGATTACCGTAATCGCCATTTTATATGGAAAAAATTATAAGTCGATGGCATTACGATGTCATGTTAGCAATGTTAGTATGGCCACGGTTGTCAGTGCACGAAGTAATTATTGAAGACAATAAATTATTTTTATGAAACCGTTGTCGCGAATAATGATTTTTAAGCTTCGGCCTTCGCATTGCCTGCTCGCCTTCCAAGGGGCCCGCCGTGGCGTTCAAAAGCGTACGAGATTTTGAAATTAGGTGGTCTCACAAACTATTAATCAAATATGATCTTTTGAAGCTCAAGGTTGTGACTATTTCCACAAAAGTGGCTTTATCGGCCTTTACGTGTCACCAAAACAAACACATCCGCTATGCGGAACAGAAGGTGACGATGGATGTGCTAAATCCCATATCAAATGGCATGCATGCTTTGAAACAACCGGATGGCAATCGGGCAATCGAAATGCGGCCAATGCCAATAAATGGCAATTTTAATTCAGCTATAATTTGTAATTATGAAACATAGTGATCTATCGTTAAATTAATTAAACAGTAAGCATACAAATAAATGTGAAACAAAGTTTCATATCTTATAAGTTACAAAATTAATTCACCTACTGTATAATAATTTTAACATTCAGCATTGAAATGAACTCTGAACAGCACGTGTCTTAATTATGCGGTTTAATCACTGAGGTTTAATTAGTTACACTCGTAAGGGCATTCTTCGCTACACTGTTCATAACTGCGATTAACGTAACTGGCAACCGCGTCGCTTAAAAGTACTTCGCTTCTCAGACAATTCCTTACTAAAGAAACACCAGTCCTGAAATAGTTTATAAACGCGTATGTTTATAGTCGCATACAGAATTATCAGAATAAACCAACTGATAATTGTATATTGAATATCTTATATTTCATTAAAAAATAAGTGAATCTTTAATCAATGTTTGTTAATCAGATAAAGATGCGATCCTGATTTACATAAACTTTAGCTTTGATTTTTGCGCCTTAGACAATGTTTATTTTTAAAAATACTTCGTCAATGAACTCATAAGATGGGTCGTTATTTAAGCACTTGTCTATCAGATAAAGACCGACTGCTCATGTTTTAACTAGTACTTAATAGGCCCTGTAAACTGTAACTATCAAATGGCATACAAATAATTTACACATTGCATATATGCCTGGCAATTATACATTCAACGCACAATTCAAATGCCCATTTGACATATGCGTATCCTATTGGATCCAATGGACAACTCTAATGTCCACTGGACATATCTATGTCCATTGGATCCAATGGACAACTGAAATGTCCATTGGACATACGCCTGTCCATTGGATCCATTGGATCCAATGGACCATTGGACATACTTCCTTTGCCATCCCACAGGCCTGCTGCCAGCATGGGGTCGATGTCAACCTATGACGTCATTCCTGTTAACTTATTTACCGCACTACCAAATGTCCACTGGACATATGCCTGTCCATTGGATCCAATGGACAAAATCCTGGCAATTATACATTCAACGCACAATTCAAATGCCCATTTGACATATGCGTATCCTATTGGATCCAATGGACAACTCTAATGTCCACTGGACATATCTATGTCCATTGGATCCAATGGACAACTGAAATGTCCATTGGACATACGCCTGGCATGTCCAATGGATCCATTGGATCCAATGGACCATTGGACATACTTCCTTTGCCATCTCACAGGCCTGCTTACCTGCATGGGGTTGACGCCCACATATTACGTCATTCGAATGGACCATTGGACATACTTCCTTTGCCATCCCACAGGCCTGCTGCCAGCATGGGGTCGATGTCAACCTATGACGTCATTCCTGTTAACTTATTTACCGCACTACCAAATGTCCACTGGACATATGCCTGTCCATTGGATCCAATGGACAAATGAAATATCTACTGGACATATCTATGTCCATTGGATCCAATGGACAAGTGGAATGTCCATTGGACATATGCATGTCCAATGGATCCATTGGATCCAATGGACCATTGGACATATTCCCTTTGCCTTCTCACAGGCCTGCTTACCTGCATGGGGTCGATGCCCACATATTACGTCATTCGAAATAACTTATTTACTGCACAACCAATCTGTTGTCTTTACATGGATATTATGGTCATTAGATAGAACTAACGCTTTGTTAAGGTAGACCATATCCAGGAATTCATGTCAGTATGTTAATGGTAGAAAAACACTTTTGACAAGTCTATACATATTATCTAGTATCGAATTTCTTTTGCAGTACCTGTCGTTAGTAGCCGTTTCAAACTAACAAACGGAACGTCGGTTATTAAAGAATCCTGAGCAAGCTGCTGCGTATATAACAATAAGATGGTAGAAATGAGAGAAATGAACTTCTCTCGTAAGTTGTCAGATGAAGAGATACAAGATTATTAAGGACCAGACCACTACATCTCACATCATGCCATACTAAGACCTGACAACACAAGCACTCCAGCCTCAAACTTCTAAATGGTTTATTCGGAGTTATTCTTCTGTTTAGAAGGATTAAAGTTGCAATCACTGCTGACATCTCAAAGATGTACCACAGAGTCCTTATCCCCATGGAAGACCAACATGTACACCGACTCCTTTGGAGGGATTTAGAGATCGATCGACCACCGGACACTTATGTCATCAATGTACTCACGTTTGGTGACAAGCCCGCACCAGCGATGGCGCAAGTAGTGTAACGAAACACGGCGGAAGAAGGAGAATCGGAGAGCCAGAGAGCAGCACGAGTTATCAGGGACAATCATACATGGATGGCATCCTCGATTCAGTTTCCACGAACCAAGAAGCCAGAGAGTTAACAACTGTGAATGATTGCATCCTCGAGAAAGGCGGATTCCAGGTAAAGAGATTTCAGTCCAGCGAAGAGCTGAACCAAACGAGCAAATAGAAAGATCAGGGGCGGATCTAGGGGTGATCAGAGCGATCACGCGACTAAGGTAAGAATTGGCCAGAAAAGTAGAAAATTGTTAAATTAAGATAGCAGTCCAGTTATCAAACTTCGCGCAGTGTAATGTGTTGGAAGTTTAATAGTCCAGTTTGGAAATATCATTCAGTAGCAATTAAGGCCTTCGAGCATGAACGCGCAGAAAAGCGGTCTTACGCATGAGTTTTGCACGCTCTGAGTCAAATTCCAGCTATCTGATTGGCTATCTCGATTTTTGCGCGATCTGTGGGGAGTTCTGATCGCTAAAGCGATCAGGGGCTCGAATACAGGCGATCCGATTGGCTAATTCAAAACAATCCTGAATCCCCATTGGCTGGATTTTTTTGATCGATCATACCGTTCAGGCTTTATTAGTGCACGGAAAGGTCTATGACGTTTCTGGTCCTTTCTGATCGTTACTTCGTGCTAGACCGCAAAATTCTTAAAGTTCAAAGGGAAGATATACTATCAGAAATTCTGAACTAATGCTAACCATGTCTGTTAGTATTTACGAAACCGTAAAGGCTGCTTTAGAGAATGACGATCGACAAAATGTCAAAGATATTGAAACTGATTTAAACAAGCGAGTGACGGCGTACCAAAGCTTTCTATTAAAGATTTATTGAGCGTTGTGAACAACATAAGCAGCCTTATATATTACTCGCACGAAATTTGGTGCGGAATTATACATCGAAGTACGTTCGAGAGATTCTAACTAGATATAGCATTATAACTGTTGTATACTGCTTTATACTGTGTCTGTGGTGGATTGTGCGTCTGTACGCACATGCTATAATATCGGCGGATACGCGTCTAAGACGTATAATAATACGAGACGAAATTTACATAATATTTCCGTCAATTGACATAAATACTGCGGCTTAATACAGGCAGTTTCAGTGTGTTTCTACTTTGTTTATGCTTCTTGTGACATGTGGACTTTATATATTAATAACTGAATAACACTGTATTAATATTATTTATACCTAGCCTATTTCAGTTAAACTACAAGAACACGACAATGTAGCATGGCCTTGTGTAATACGATCTCTACAACATGTATACAGCAAGTAAAATGGGTCATGTTGCCATTGTGAATACTTATTTATGGCGCATGTTTCTGTTATGAATGAAACTCGAGGAGCAGTTAATTAAACGTGGAAATTCTCTTCCTGCTTAACAATCAATCAAATGTTTTAAATTGCATCACTATATTGCAAAATTTTTGGACCATCCATGTCAAAGCAAAAAATATGCGATTAAATAACAATTTTTAAAACGTCAAGTCATCCTTGTCAATCTATTTCTCGATGAGAATTGGATACCTGTTTGACATTGGGCGAAAAAGCAATTTTTTTAAGTTAGATTTTTTCGTAAACAGAACATATATTAAAAAAATTAATTTGCTTGGCACCACCCCCTTCCCCCCCGTCCTCCCCCCGTGAAAAGTACCCCCTCCCCCAGTCAAAAGGCTAATGTTCAGCAACGAAATTTTTGACTAACGTACGAAAAATCCTAGATCCGCCCCTGAGAAAGATGAAGAAGAGATCAATGTTTCTCAAAGTAAACAAGACGCAAACGTGCTCGGTGTAGTTTGCAGTAACAAAGATGATGTGCTCAAGTACAAAGGGAAAGTCGTGGTGACCATGACCCAAAAGCCAAAGCTCACCAAGGAAGTATTCTTAGCCAAGTCGCCCGAATATATGACCCGATAGGCTTCGCAGCACCGTATCTGGTAAGGGCAAAGATTGGTTTGCAAGAGTTATACCAGGAGGTTCTTGGCTGGGATGATGAACTGTCACCGAAAGTGGCTATCATACATGGAAGAAATGGAGCAGCTGAACAACATATCCCAGCTGAACAACATAGATGTATATGTCCAATCGTCATCCGTGAACCACCGATCTTGTGTGTTTTTGCTGACACTTCGAGCGAGACTTTGGGACATGTGCGTATCTCAGAAGCGAACAGTCTACTGGATCAGTCCATGTTAGATGCGTTGCAGCTAAATCAAAAGTAGCCCCATTGAAGAAACTCACTATTGCGCAGTAGAACTCCAGGCAGCAGTGTTGGCCAGCAGGTTGTGCAAAACCATAGGGAAAGAAGTTCGCATTCCGCTTCAAGAAAGTATATTGTTCACCGATAGTACGATTACCTTAGCGTGGATCGGTATCAGAGGAGGTTGGACAGCTAATTAGCGAGTTGTCACGTGAGCTCTCGACCAATGAGATCGCTCTATTTTCCATCGTGTTATCTGCAGAATTTGGACAGAAAAATTTGCATTCGACGGAAAATAAATCGGAAAAAAATATTAATATTAAAATTTTCTTGCAAAATCTCAAGTATTGTAGTACTACTACTAAAGATCTGGCGATATCTGCAAAAATCTCTGAGGTAAACTTTATTTTCAATGTTATTTTGATGTTTGAAGTTAGTCGACTCCCCGCGACGTGTTGACTCAAGTCTAAATATGTTTACGATGTTTAAAATAAAATATCTAGAATTTCCATGGTTCGATTTTCTTCATTTTTGGTAGTCGTCAAGAAAAATATATAAGCTTTAAATCTGCTGGAATGATCCCGGTGATCCCCCGGCAGTTTTCAAGATATTGACCGTTGAAGTGACTACTGTCAACTCGACGTTCGCTAAAATGGCGTCTAATACCGTGGAAAGAATTTACGCCATCAAAGATGATATTTTCAATGAATTGTTGTTAAAGTGCTAAAATATTATTTAGAAGACTTAGGAGTTGTTTTAATATTTTTGTAGAATTTATATCTGTGCGATTTTCAAAGTTTTGTTGTCTTTGGCCGACGCGACTGGATCGTGTACGTATTTCAAGACGAGCTGATCGACTGATCCTGGAGTTTTTGCATAGATATCTATGGGTTTTTGTGGCAAATCGAGCTGTGGAATCCTCAGCATGGACAAATCAGTGTCATAACAGCCCATTTCAAACCATCAGAGAGCTCCACTTGTTTTAAAGCAATAAAACAAGTTTTTATTGTATTATCATATGTATCATATATAATTAATATAAACAAATTAAGGGAGTGGTCATTATTTATGGGGAGGGGGGTTGGTAAATGGGGAAAATAAGGATTAAAAACTTCGTTGACCCCTCCTCTCCAGACTGAAGGCAAACTTTTTGTGCCTCCCCCCTCTTAAAATAGAAACTTTTCTGCCCCCCCCCAGTGTGGATTGAAAAATTAACAGCAATGAAACAGGCGTGCATTGCAGGTAAAGTTAGATATTAGGACAATCTGTTTAAATCTAGCTCATGATGTTTTACCCTGGTGAATATGATTCAACCATATATGATTAAAAATAAACCCTAACCCATGGCCCGTCTTCATACAGCAAAATGATTTGAACACAGGGCTTTTTTTAAGAACTTGTCTGGGGGGTGGGCATCTACAAAAAGGGACCATACTATACTGAGTGTGGAGAGATGACAGATGGTTGTTGGTGACAAAAAGTTTGGTGTGGTATTGTATGTATTAGTAGGGGGAGTCTGGGGAAATTTTTTTTGTATTTTTCCCCAGGACTGAAATGTGAGCATTTTCTGAAACAGGTTTTTGGATATACAGCGTTACATTGTGCTTTGATAGACCGAATCTGATCAGTTAAGTGTACTTGCATGGTATGTTTATGTAAATACCACAGCTGGGTCACTCAGGGGGTAGGAAGCTTGTTAAACTTAGTGGGCACCACTCCCACAAGGCACTACCATGGTTGGCACAGAGCAGGGAAATTTTGAATATTTTGAGTCTCTAGATAATTGGAAATGGCATTTTCAGTGTCTTCTTTTTTGCTATTTGTGATTATAGAAACCAGAACTCTAGAAATGGTATTTAAGTTCAAAAACTTTTTTACCCCCCCCCCCTTTCTCTATGTTAAAACTTTGTTTGGGTAAAAAGGGTAAAACTTTGTTTGCCCCTCCCCCCTCCCATTTACCACCCCCCATAAATAATGACCACTCCCTAAGTAGCATGTTATTGTTGGGATCTCGGATCAATTTAATAAATATATAAATAGACATCTTCTTGTTTTATTGTTGCATCAATTTTAATTGGAAAAAATACTCACAAAGTAGATCAAGTGTATGGATAAATTATTCATTTACTAAAGTACATTTTTACAGTTATTTATGCGACCTATTACCCAGAGTCCTTCCTCTTGGGGAGAAAAGACCCCGGTAGATGCTGGTCACGTGATCTGCTAAAATCTAGCAGATTTCTAATTAAGTATCTTGAATTCTTTATGACAATCATATACAAAATGCAAATTATGAATTAACATATAAAAATCATCCAAATATCAAATATTTATTGACCTCATCTTGGATTGCTAATTAAAAATCTGCAAGATTTTAGCAGATTATGTGACCAGCATCTACCAGGGTCTTTTCTCCCCTGGGTACGAGGTTGTTATTTATGTACTTAGTCTTATTTGCATGAGTGTGCATGACAGATTGTTTCAATTAGATATACCCAGTTATATCATTTATAACATATGGTTTGTTTAAAAATGCTGGAAAAAAACAAAAAAGTTAGCCAATTGAAATAAATGCACTAATAACTTGCTAAACATAGCTAATTGCTATTTATTATATAAAAACATCTGTCAACATACACTCATACTTTTTCCTACCACCAATGAGTCTCCACTCACCAGGTTTCATGAACATTTTTGGATTAAATCATGGGCGGATTTACTGGGGGGGAGGGGTTAACCCCCCCCCCTTAGAATCTCTCTAACCCATCTTATAAAGTGTTGAACCCCACCAAAATTTTGCTTCAAAAGTCTTTAACCCTAATGCCAAACCTGTGTAAAAAGCTCACTCAGTGGTGCTGCTTCCCCCCCTGAAAGGTTTCCACCCCTCCTTTAAAAAAAAATAAAAAATCCACCCTTTTTAATTAAAAAAGTCAACCCTATACTTGATACACTGAACATAGACAATGGACATCCACGACATCTGCAGCAATTAGTGGGTGCAAATACTTGCATAGTTGAAAAGCAATATAACCAACATGTTGTCATCCAGTTCCATAGTCTAGTCAATAGGCAATTCCAGCTTTTAATTTATGTGTGCAGGGGGCAACAGGAAGTAAAGTATCATATTGCTGATTATGCTGAAAAATTTTAATAAAATAAACTAAAAGCTGGAATTGCCTATTGCACTTGGGTCCCTTGGATTCAATGGTGCTAGCCGTATTCTTACATTCACTGTTTTATCTTGTTCACGAAGAGTGAGGTATTATGTCTTAATTTAATTTTCCAAATGATGTTGGAATTTTTTCTCACGAGCATCACCGATGCACTTGAATGCTACAGCGTGGGTGATTTCCTCCTCATCACTTTCATCCTCTCACTTAAACGTCATCACTTTCTGCCCTATCACCTTGATCACCTCTTTCATTATCATATCCATCCTGAACACGTTCAAGACCAGCCAACCACTCAAGTAAATCTCTTTCTACAAAATCATAACAAGAAAATTATTATTTGATACATTATCATCTCTAAAATTAGCAAACATGTAACCTCTAAAATTATATTCTCACAACCATACATACATACATACTCGATACAAACAGGCATCATACTCAGCGAAATGTATATAAAAACAAAATAAAACAATACATACAAATAACTGAATAACAATATACCTTCAGACTCATCTGAGAACCAATTAATGTATAAACTATACACAGTGCACATATATGTAAAAATCTATCCATACAAACAGGTATCATACTTCAGCAAAAATGTATTAAACAATTCGTTTAACTCAAAACATGTACATATGTATCACAGTGACACAGTACATATACACACATAATAGGGTCAAATTAGAGGCATTATAAACACAAGTATGACGCCATAATTTTGTACAGTGTATTTATAAAATTACAGTACAAGAATAAAAACAACAAAGCGGAAATTTGACTATAAAATAACACGATAACTGTAATGCATTGTAGTATACCAACCTTAAATACTGCGCTTGTTTTCACGTTGATGATACACGGAGATTTAACGCCATAGCAACTTAGAAAGAAGAGCCTCGCTATTGGAAATATAAAATTAAACAATTCCTTTTCTCAGACGGATTATTTATAAAGCTAAAATGACAGCACGTCCCATGCAATTTAAATTAAAAAAGGTAAACTTGATATAGTAAAACACAAATCATAATGATGATCGCAACAATACAGCAATAACATGCTGTTTCTTTTCACAAAGTATCGCAGCCTGACACTCTTGTCGTTCGAAAGCTTCCATATTAATTTAGTTAGAGAGATGTTCACTCCTCGACAGTCAACAGTCAATGAAGCCACGCGCGGAATTAGGCGCTCAATACCTATGATGCTTTGCGGCCTGCTGTCCAACCTCCTCTGGATCGGTATGAAAGGAAAAAGGCTCAAACCATTTGTTTCAAGTCGTGTCAGGGAAATACAGAGCAAGGTCCAACCTGTCCAATGGAGACACATCCCTACCGAGAATAATGTTGCAGACGATATATCACGAGGTTTACCAGTTGATGAATTATCAGGGAGGTGGAAGAACGGTTCAGCGTTCCTTCAGTTACCGAAAGAAGAATGGAACGTAGAGAGACGAAATATACAGGTTAATGATATGGTAATCGTAGCGGGCGGAAATGCAGTACGAGGAAAGTGGAATGTCGGACGCGTAGTTAAAGTGCATCCAGGAAAAGACGGTAAAGTTAGAAACATCAAGGTAAAAACGGCGTTAGGAGAGTACTCGAGACCCGTGACCAAGATCGCAGTGATCCGGCCAGTGGAAGACGCAGAAGAAAATAATTGATAAGAACATAGTTCTTATGGAGGCGGAGGATGTGTCGCTGACAGAACTTTATAATTTACGGGATAATTATTAACTAATTAAATTAATGCATGACCAATGAGATTAACCTGATTGACACGTAATTTGACGCACATTTATTTACATAGATTGAGATAAAGACTTTTAGTGTTAAACGAAGGAGATATGCTAACCTCTGTCGGAAGCTAACCTGCATTTGTATTTGTATTTGTATTTGTATCTGTATCTGTATCTGTATCTGTATCCATATCCGTATCTGTATCTGTATCCGTATTTGTATTTGTATTTGTATTTGTATTTGTATTTTTATTTCTATTTCTATTAAGTCTCAGTAAGAGTAGACTGCAAAGACCTAGCAAAGAAGTAAGTCTCATTTAATGAAATTATACTGTATATAACTCGAAGAGAGCGGACAGGTATATATCAGGCACTATTTGTTATTCTATACTTACAATTATTATTCCTTATAGTTACTTACTAGGTCGAATAAAAACCTATCAATATTCATTGATTTATACGGTTCCGTGTCTCGCGATCTAACCGGGAATTTTAGTTACCCTGATAATCCACCGTTCATGTGAAAGCCTTTGAATCACATATTAAATATCGCTTGTAACTATATGTGAATTTCTTTCACATATGAAATTTCACTTTTTACTTCATGTGAAATCCTTTCACATGTGAAATGTCACATATCATTTCATGTGAAATCCTTTCACTTGTGAAATGTCACATGTGATTTCATGTATAATCCTTTCACATGTGAAATGTCACATGTGATTACATGTGAAATTTTTTCACATGTTAAATGTCACATAAGATCACATAATTTCACATGTTATCACATGTTTTCACATGAAATCACATATGTGAATTCATGTGGATTTTTAGTATTAACCCTCCTCCGTTTCTATTTCGATCACGCCTAACAATATCATAACGAGGGATTTCAACTTCTCCATTCAGTATGCTATCGTCTAGCCTAGATTTACTCAGTGTTATGACGTCAAAATGTTTATTTTGCAAATATACCAAAAGCTCATCGTAATGTTTTATCTAACTAGCTATTTAGTGGACATACTTTAAAGCCTATAGTACATCAAATCCAAGTAAAAAATTAACATTCCTCTGACATATTCCGATCGGTGGTGGAGGATATGCTCCAATTAGTGTTAGAGGCGGAAGACATGTTGAGATGACATTAAGATGATGTCATAGGTTTTCATTCAAATTTTGAAGATCATTTACAAGGGATCAAGAGACCACTGCGGTCATTTAGAAATGCGGGATTTAAACTTTCTGGAAAGAAATGCCAGTTTTCCACTCGATCACTTAACTTTATGGGACATACAATGAATGATTCCAGCTATAGACGAAATTTGGATTTAGACAAGAAGAACCTAATCCATTACCAGGGCTAGAAAGAGCATCTTAAAACCTGTACAGCGTATGTATTGCCGTCTGCCTAGGTATTTGTCTGAACAAGTTGAGAAAATTCAAAACAAGTGCAAGGAGGATTATTCTGCCAGACCGATCGATCTTACAGTGAAGCGTAAGAAATGCTTCAGTCATGTCCTTGGCGGATATACATGTACGTCGAAGTGAACTTTGTGAGAAAACAATGAAATATATTGCGCTAGGTGGTCCCCTATCATGTCTAACCATGGGTATACAATTTAAGGAATTTAGAACAATTCTCTACTTTTAAATGTGGAACTGACAGGTTTGGAACAGTTTCTTCCCTAGCATGATTAATATCTTAAACAAATATAAATTTCTTAATTGCACAGTTTTTTATCTCAATGATACATTGTAATATAGTTAGGATTTGCAAATTTGTCCTTAAATTGGTGATGTAATAATTGTAATTCGTTTCACGCGATGATGTGTTATTAATCATTAATAATAATAATAATAATAATAATAATAATAATATATGGCTTGCATATTAATTGTGCGAATTAATACTCTTGTCACTATGTAACTGCGCGTTTTGGACACTATTATAAATGCATGTTCATGCGACACATTGTGCGGCCCTTATCCAACCCTTATAAATTATGTGACATTTCATGCATATTAATCTCGCCAGTAAACAACCACGCTTTTGTACATTCCGTTACCCGCTCGCTACTACGCAACAACGCCGCAAATGAAAATCAGAGAATTTTTGGTCAAAA
Organism: Paramuricea clavata; assembly: GCA_902702795.2. Taxonomy (NCBI): domain Eukaryota; kingdom Metazoa; phylum Cnidaria; class Anthozoa; order Malacalcyonacea; family Plexauridae; genus Paramuricea; species Paramuricea clavata. Next base: position 8,127 of record CACRXK020001002.1, on the reverse strand, counting down.
ATCTTTCTCAGAAACTGTTGATCCTGAAAAATTGCAACAAAAAATCGATGAAGACTAACAAATTAAATTTCATAAAACAATTATTAAGTCAAATGTTATTTACAAAACAATCATTATACACACTAGGAATGTCTTCAAAGTTTCAAGCTCAAGGTAAGCCTAGTCTACTCATTTAGCAAAATGCAGTATCAAGTGTCACGATGCCTCATTTCTTGAAAAAACTAAGGAACGGTGCGTATCTCGTAAATCGCTTCACAACGTTCACCTCCATCGTCAAACTTAGTAAAATACTTGCTTCCGTCATCACATAATTGTGAGATATATCCTAAGTAATATTCCCCGTCACTTGGCCAATAACCAATCACCTTCTGGTCTATCTTGACCTGGTCCTCTTCTGGGATCTTGTCAAGGATGATGGCAGCTTTGTCATTCTTTGAAAGGGCAGCTTTAACTCCGTCATCATAAGTTACTGCGACTGACGACGAAGTGGACTCACTGACGAAACTTCTGTAGTACAACCCATTTGTCCAGCGGGCAAATACTCTGGCACCGACTGCAGTCAGAAACAAAATAACAAAAAGCAAATGGGATAACAATGATGTATAAGAGAGTGAGAAAGAACAACAATGCTATTCAATAAACAAGAAGCAATCTAGCTAACCGCAGGACGAAAATTTAAAAAAAAATTTTAAAAATTGTAATTGTATTCATTACTAATTTTTTTTCTCATATGTAAATAGTCGTAATCTTTAATATTTTTACGCCTGTAAGTATCAAAATAGTGCCAGGGCCGTATGTTAGATAACTTTTATGGTTAATACGTTTTTCCCAGCGAAATAAAGTTTCTATTCTATTCTATTCTATTCTAACCAGCCATGAAACGAAACAACCAATCACGAAAACATATTAAAAGACGTAATGACCAATCAGCAATTAAACAAACAAACCAACGAACGAACGAACGAACGAACGAACGAACGAACGAACGAACGAACGAACGAACGAACTTGTCAGTTAACAAGCAGTGCGGAACGAACCAACAATGGCATCAAACGCGCCCACTATTCAACTTACCAATTTAGTAACTAACGTAGGTTCTCAGCAGCATATTAATTGTTGCCAAAATCAGCGAAAGCAGGATAAGATACTCTGAATGGAGCTATAGGTTTCGAAACTGAAATTGAACTTGACGTGGTTAACGTTAATGAAATAATTTTTATCAACACGTTTCTCTCTTTCACAATGAAATTCCTGCCAGTCAAGTTTGGTTAATTTGATTTAATACACACAATTATTTCAAAACATTGCAGAGAGCTTAACAAGTCATCCAAGCAACCAACCAACCAACAAACTAACGACCATCCATCCAACTAACAAAAAATCACAAAGATAGAAACAACAAATAAACAAACGATGCAACAAACAGATCTAGATAATCAAAGTAAATGGATTAAGAAGGATTCAGTCTTCTGAAATATATCAGCAAATCCTCGACGCTTCAAGCGAAGGCCCTTCATTTGGAATTTAGTGGCATGCGGATTGCAAGTATACACGTGCTTTTATATGCTAGTGGATATAAAAGCGACCACATGACAAAAAAGACTAATCTGATGTAATTGATCAAACAAACTGTAACCAAAAATGTAAATTACATTACAAAAAATATTGCTGAGGAAAAGGAATTAAAAAAACCTATGGAATATTATGAAACAAGTAAGGAATAAGTTGAGAATTAAAGTTAGGAAAGGAAAGATATAACTAAACATAATAAAATGTACATTGACACCATGGGGATGGACAGTACCTAGACTTGCCACAAGTCGACCTCGAACGAAACGCGAGCGACGAAGTTGCCTGCGCGAAGTCGACTTGTCATACTTGCAGGGTTTTCAATTGCATTTCGCGCCAAAAAATGTGAATAAGTTATTGGCTATAAATTAACAGGCGGCTGAGTTATTGGCTATCAATTAACAGGGGGTTCGTTCGAGGTCGACTTGTGGCAAGTCTAGACAGTACCAAGCTGCCGTGGAAATGAGGCCATTTTATCATTTCAGATATGGAACAGGCGGCTCGTAATATTATGTTTAAAACACTGTGACTGGTGAGAATCGGCGAGATGTCATTAGTAATAATGCCAATCAACCAGTTGCCAGACATCAGTTTAATAGCGGCACCGCTAAGATAGCGAAAAAAAATATGAAATGCAGCGTCTCATTCTCAAGTTCGGCACTCTCCAGGGCGCTTATATATAGGGCAGCGAAACGCGCTGATTTCGCGCTGATCTATGTGTGATGCGAAAAAGGGCTGGCACGAGCGTGCTTTTCTGCAAAGGTTGACAAGGAGCGTGATTTTTCCTGCTGTTGTATTTTCGCTGTTTTTTCATTAACTACGAAATTCTTGAGGATGGTTATGCACTGTAACGACGAAGTAGTAACTAGTGTATCGTACGAATACTTGTTAGGCTTGTATAGTTGAATTTTGAAAGAAATATTGAGGATAATGAGTCGGGCTTTTGATGACTTCAATTAAGGGAAATTTCCAAAACAGCATTTGGGCATGTTATCAAGTCGCCCAAACTTCGAAATACAGTTGATCGTAAATCTTAATATTTCCCTCGCACATTATTTGTTTTACAACGCCGGTTTGCTTCGCTTGTGGATGCAGCACTTTACTACAGAGAAACTAAAAAGAAGGACTATAAATTCTTTCAGGTAAGATTCACAAAACGTTTTTGTATTAAACTTTCTAGCCGACTAGCTAGTCTGAGACACTCAGTCCACTAGACCCTTCATATTATGTCAAAAACTCATCATCCTATTAATATATACAGCAAATATTTCATACATAAAAATATTGTTAATGATTAAATATTGTGTGCTACATGAAATTATGTTGTTTTCAGTGTCAGCACTGGCCTGCCCTTTGTGGTTTTAATATTGCCAGACTGACAATTTTAATTACTTGTATAAATTGTGGTTGTTTACATGTTTTTCAAAAACTCATTAATAATTCATGAAGCAATTATCCAATCTTGAGTAAGAAATTAGTTACGTGCATACGTCTTTATACCAGCTAAAGAACACTTTAACAAAAGACCATTGTTATGCAAACTATATAAAGATTTTTATATAAAGATTTTTATATAAATGTTTTTATATAAAGATTTTTATATAAAGATTTGACTTATTATGCATACGTTTTTGAAGTCATTTAAAAAACTCGCGGGTCGTGTTTTATTAGGTCTAAAGCCACTCGCGCTGCGCGCTCGTGGCTTTAAACCTAATAAAACACTCCTGCTCGTTTTTTAAATACTACATAAAGGTTTAATATGGTGTGAAATTTATATACTTGCCCATCATAATGCAGAATTAGTATATATACTGTTACGGTATATAAGCACAAGACTAAGAGAGACTTGAGTAGAGGAGGCCCACCTACATTTGACAATGTGCCCTGTCCTGATGAGCCCTATATAAAAGACATTCTTTATTATTTTACTCTGTTTGTCTAATGCCAGATGATATTAAGAGGAGACTGCTTACTGCTGCCTCTCAGTGGGTCAATTTAATACACTATCTGCCAATGAGCAGCCCCTGAGATATATAGTCAGCCCATTAAACTGCAATGTATCCAAATGAACCAGCTACTTTCTTACTGGGACTGCAGAACAGGGGGGTCATGCCCCCCCCCCCCACACTTTTTCAGTGGATAAAAAATTACTGGATAAAATCTGGACGGCCTGCCTATGTGAAATAGCTCATGCCTTACGCTATCCTGCCCCCCACACATACATAATTTGTCTATTCAGAACAGACTATATAAAACTATGCAGTTTTACACAGTATATGATCTCATAGTTACATGTCAAGAACATGCAACATTTCTAATATTGGAACCATTATGTGCGATTGCTCTGTGAGAAATTATGACAAAATTTGCTAATAATAGTTTGACATATTTTAGCAGTTAGTTGGGAATGTAATTGCATTGCTGAATATGAAAACATGACACTTAATTTAGAAGCTCAGATTAATGATCTTGGTAAAAACAGATCATGTAATTGCACTCTCCCCTTGACTAGTAAAATTGTCTGACGTAATACAGGAAGGCAAAAATAAAACAGTGAGGCACATCAAAACACATTGCCACTTGAAGAGTTAACATATGTGTATATGATATTTTGTGGTGTAAAGATGTATAATGTATCATATGATAATAATGTCGTCTTTTATTTTGTAGAAGTGATCTGTTTAATATACAAAAGAGATGGCACAGGCGTCAACATACAGAAGAACATGCAGAACAATTACAAAATGAAGTTATAATTATAATACCATGCATAACAATTAATTATAATTAATAAATAATTATATGATTATCATAACTTTATTGAAGTGTAAATAAGTTTTATAGCAATTAAAATTATACATTTTTGTGTTAAATTGTTTGCTGCTAACAATTTTACAAAAAGATACCTTACACCCTTCCAGAATTTGTATGTCACCTTGGCTATGGAGCCTTGTTTTCATGTATGTGGCATGAGTTTTAGTCCAATGTCTCAATCATGAAAATGACTCTATAGCCTAAGCCTTTAGTCAAGGTGACATAATTTCTGTAGGCATGTAAAATACAGTATGTTCAGTTTCCAAAGATATGGCTTGGTACTGTATTTTGCCACCCAGAAAGGAGTGTGTGCTTGTGGAATAAATCTGCAATAAAAAAGAATAGATGAATTATACAGGTTGTACAAGAATCCACCAGTAACATAATTATAGCATATGATCAAGGTAAACAAAAGAATGTGACCTAATATACTCCTCAGCTTAAACCAGGGGTATCAGAACTATGAGTGTACTTAATATAAAAGTACATTATTTATTCAGAGTGATATTTACTGAGAAAACTTGTAAGAAAACAGGCCATCATGGGAATGAGGTGTGATCACACATGTATGCCTTGGCACATACCTCAGCTAAACCTTATTACCTCAGCTTAGGGAGAAGTGTGATTTATCTCAAGCCTCTATATTACTATTTATATGACACAAAAATGAAGAAGTATCCCCAACCATGCAAGAAAGCTAGCCAAGCTATAGGTAGAAACTACCTTCCCAGATCAGCTTCCAGCAGCCAGCTTATACATAAGTGGACTGCATAACACAAAACCTAATTCCCTCTTTTAAAAATAGTCTGATAATAAATGTCAAATAAGATATAAGTCTACATTGAATATGAAAATACGTTTTTTACCTTTGTAAATCCGAGTGTAAATCCATATATTTCAAGAGTCGTCTTTTCCCACATTTCTTGAGTTTTTAAAATTGGTTTGTCGTCTTTCACGGGCGATATTAAATACGTACCACTTGGATATCTTTGACCAAATGGTCAAAGCAGAAAGTTTATCTCGAAAACATTTTAAAAAAGGATTCAAAACAACGAGAAATCGAGAACTATATCATTCTGCAAAAATGTTTTGCAAAAACCAGGGGGGTGTGAAAACTGCCGTGGGCTCAGAATTGAGCCTGGTCAGTGGTAACTACTATGAGAATAAAGTAAGTGTTGTCATGGAAATGGCGTCATTTTTCATCAAAATCCGCCATGTTTTTGCGGACACTTCGTTGACTGAACGAAGTATAGGAGCAGGTCCTCCAGTTATTATACAGCTCAGT
>CACRXK020001001.1:0-62405 GCA_902702795.2 Paramuricea clavata | reverse complement strand
AGTATATCTAGCTGGAGTATATAGTAAATATGTGATAACTTATGAAACAGCATTGTGTTTTGCTCAGGGACAACCTTCATTGAAATACCTGTATATATATGTAATCTTCACATGCAGTACTGCATCTAAAATAATTGATATGTCTGCATGCTTCGTTCTTTAAAAGCATTGCGTAAATTGAATAACTGGAAATATTATATATAAATAAACTTTCACATTTTAAAAACATTGCGTGAACTGAACTGAACTGAACTGAACTGAACTGAACTGAACTGAACTGAACTGAACTGAACTGAACTATACTAACATACTATAATCTTCACAGTAGTGGTCTATAACTATAATAATTCATATATCATGATGCTTCGTTTTTTAAAACTGCATTGTGTAAATTGAATAACTAGAAATATATATTATATATAACTTTCATGCATTTGATTGCGTTAACTTAACTGAACGGAACTACAGAGCCGCATCTATAATCATTCATGTATCATGCTTCATTTTTTAAAAGCAAAAACATTGCCATTGACATGCATTGCGCGAACTGAATATTGAAGTCTTGCAACTTCTACTGAATATAGAAACTTAAGATAGAAGAAATAGTCACAAAGTGTCAAAGGAGACTATATTATATAAAATATAATAATTTAATATTAATTTAAACTGTTTGCAAACTTTAACTAAAAGACCTTCAAAGGTATAGTTCACAAAGATTATATGGTTCAAATTAGTTTAATGCATGCATGCATCAGTTTGAACTAGATCCTTTTACTCTTTTACTGAGATCGATCCATATCAAAAACGTTTTGAAATGTAGATCAAAATAAAACCATCTTCTCTCATGTTTAGTAATGTTCGCTATAATCCAATTTACTTGTTCCCATCGTTTGACTGGGTAAAACATATCGCCATCAACACTTCTGAACAAAGCTCGTCTTCTCTCTGATATTTGTCTTTTTTATGAAGTTATGACGAAGTTTGTTGCTTCACACATATTGCTGATGTAAAACTAGTACTTGCGAGAATCAGTTAAATTACATAAATACGTGCATGCTATTTGATTACTTTTTAACTTGCTTCAAGTTTCATATTCTGTTTTTTATACAGACTCGTATGCCGAACAGTAACACTTCCGCCCATTGTTTTCTTTGCAAAGCAGAGTATTACGCGTTTTAAGATATCAGGATATATTTTGCATAATAAAACCTGGCTCAAAATTTTTAATTAATGTAATAATGGGGAAAATTTTGACAAAATGTTTTATATAAAATTGCGTTTATTGACATTTATTTGTAACATTGTTTACAGTTTCCAAGCATGCAGACGAGTTTATAAAGTCCGCTAAGCCGCGGTATTGCACAATATATACACACTCCACCACTTGGTCTATATGGCTAACGTAGAATATGCAATACTGACCACATACATCTGACTCTTTACGTCATTAATATATTGCGTTGTTCTTAAGAACGGAGCGACAACATATTATATTGATATATTGCGTTGTTCTTAAGAACGGAGCGACAACATATTATATTGATATATAGCGTTGTTCTTAAGAACGGAGCGACAACATATATTATATTGATATATTGCGTGGTTTCTAAAGAACGAAGCAACAATATATTATATTGATATAGGATTGCGTGGTTTCTAAAGAACGGGGCAACAATATATTATATTGATATATTGCGTGGTTTCTAAAGAACGGAGCAACAATATCATATATTATATTGATATATTGCGTGGTTTCTAAAGAACGAAGCAACAATATATTATATTGATATAGGATTGCGTGGTTTCTAAAGAACGGGGCAACAATATATTATATTGATATATTGCGTGGTTTCTATAAAGAACGGAGCAACAATATATTATATTGATATATTGCGTGTTTCCTTAAGAACGGAGCAACAATATAATTATTATATTGATATATTGCGTGATATATAATTATATTGATATATTGCGTGGTTCCTTAAGAACGGAGCAACAATATATTATATTGATATATTGCGTGGTTCCTTAAGAACGGAGCAACAATATATTATATTGATATATTGCGTGGTTAAGAACGGAGCAACAATATATTATATTGATATATTGCGTGGTTCCTTAAGAACGGAGCAACAATATATTATATTGATATATTGCGTGGTTCCTTAAGAACGGAGCAACAATATATTATATTGACAGTATTGCGTGGTTCTTTAAGAACGGAGCAACAATATATTATATTCATATATTGCATATTATATTGATAAATTGCGTGGTTTCTAAAGAACGGAGCAACAATATATTATATTGATATATTGCGTGGTTTCCTATTTTAGGTCGACCTGTAAATCATTCATTTTCACGAACCTATTGATATATTGCGTGGTTCCTTAAGAACGGAGCAACAATATATTATATTGATATATTGCGTGGTTCCTTAAGAACGCAGCAACAATATATTATATTGACAGTATTGCGTGGTTCTTTAAGAACGGAGCAACAATATATTATATTCATATATTGCATATTATATTGATAAATTGCGTGGTTCTAAAGAACGGAGCAACAATATATGATATATTGCATATTAGGCCTATATTGATAGGCTAAATTGCGTGGTTTCTAAAGAACGGAGCAACAATATATTATATTGATATATTGCGTGGTTTCCTATTTTAGGTCGACCTGTAAATCATTCATTTTCACGAACCATATACGCTTCGTACGGTCTGTAAAGCCATTTCACGGACCGTACGGATTTGTCGGATCGTGAATCGTCTTACGAGCCGTACGAACGGTACGATCCGTCGAACTGTTGGTAGATCTGGGCAACAAGCATCCGCTATTGGAGACTACCTATTGCGTTTACGAGTTGATACGGATCGTGACTCGTGTTTACGGTCCGTACGAATTTGACGGATCGTGAAGCTGCTTCACGATCCGTATCATGTCGACAGTATTGGACATGTATGAGAACTTCGACGTTTCGAACGAGGGCCCTTCGTCGGTTCTACTTATATTTTCAGGTAGTTGTATATTATAGCCTTTATACGCCGCAATTGGCCATTTGCGTAATAGACTGAATTTTGATCTAAACAAGTCGGGAAATTGACAGCCCCAAAGGGTATTGACTATTGGGCTGTCAATTTCCTGTTTGTAATCTAAAATGACTGAAAATTGCAAACTTCGCAAGGCTATATTATCCGCATTTTACAACATTTCGCAACGAAACTTTGGAATATTACTAATTATGTGATGCTCTTTCAAGCTGTGATGAAATTTTTGTCTAGATCAAAATTTAGTCTATTACGCAAGTGGTCAATTGTCCATAAATAATAATAACATCCTACTTGTTGGATAACCAGTTTTGACATGTTCTTGAGCAGTTTTCGCATTTTTCGTCGCATCCATGGCAGCCAGAACTATGTCAGACTAAGAAAATATAGTCCGTAAATTATATATATATATAGAAACATAAGTATTATTTATAACAGAAATCTATCAGTCAAAGGTTCATGAAGCGGTACAAAGGCTGCTCAGATCTCAGATTATATATTTAAAAACGATCATTTCTCGAACATACCCCTTCTGCACTTAGTTGTTCGGCAGCTGCGATGAAGTCAGGTTTCATGGTTTTGCAATAACCACATCCTGCAAAAATATAGGAAATTATTCATATGACCAGGCATCAATATCCATTCATAAGATACATTTAGACGGTTTACGGCTAAAGCACCTGGCGCCAGTTGGACACAACTACAGTACGTTAGTTGTTCCGTTGGATACGTTTGAGCATGGAGAACTTGAACATTCAAAAAGGTACTATTGTAGAGTAGTAGAAACATCTTATAAATGACTCATAATTTTTCAAACCTATATGTCCGAGATGCAATAGAGCAAAGACCAAGCATGATCGATTTTAACCAAACTATTGTCTACAGAGTTTATAGTGCTTATGGTTAATTTTTGCTACTTTGTGTAATGGTTTTCTTGGCTTGCAGTAACTGGTTGCAGACTTGTTCCTAGTCTGTGTCGTCCTATAATATTGCGACTTACTATATCACGTGCATGTTAGATGCAATACAGTAGAACGACACAGAGACTTGCAGCAGGTCCAGCCGTCCAGGCTATTGCAGATATACCAAGGCATTGTTTTAGTGCATGAGAATAACAGTACAATGAAAGATAGTGATGCTGAAAACTCATAAGAAGTTAGTATAAATGTTGCTTCATTACCAATGATTGAATGATAGAAGAAACTTTCGAGAAATAAAGAGTTACTTACTCGGTGAATAAAACATAACAAGCACAGACTTGTGACTTTTTAAGACTTCTTCAAGGTTATCATCGGTGAGATGTTTCACTTTACCAGGAACAGCGCTCCACTCTGGCTCTGGAGGCTGGGGACTAATATAAAATAAGATTGAAGAAATGCCAATATTGAAATTTACTAAAGCTATTAAAGGTCTTCGCTCGAAACCTTGACGTTCTGCTTATATTTGTCAGGTAGTTGTATATCCTTCACACCACAGCTGTCCAATATTATACAGTATAATATAAACATGAATATAAGCTAATAATTAGATTGAGCATTCAAATGACGTGTTGAATCGTGATAATATTGGGATTCCATCATCTAATGAGCAGCTTGAATGCCTAGTAATATGTAACATATAGCATATATTGTACAATTTAAATATTTGCTTCCCATTGTTCCATTTTATTGTACGAAACTAATGGAGAACTAGGAATGTGAGTGGCATCTTCAACTTACTTCTTCATGAATGCAGTAAAACTCTGCGCCGTTCTTGCTTGATAATATTTAAATGAATCTTCACCATCCCTGCAAACACACAAAGTTCAAAATTGACTGATGGAAAAATATGGAGGACAGTAAGATGAATATATAAAAAGATGATAAAACCCATGGAATTCTTTTGGAGTAAATATATTTAGGCAGAACTTACTTGAAATATTTTACTGTAAAAAAAAGAGAACAAATGGAAATTAGCTAAAGTGAATTGCCTTGAATTTGAAGGAGCGCTGCGGTGTGAAAAATAAACAATTTTTCCAGTAGTTGTACATCCTTCATACTGCAGCTGCCTGCTACCGTCTCTACCTAAAATGCCACTGATCATCAAGGCCCGTTTAAGCAGATCCATGCAACCGTGTTGGCTCAATATCATGCAAATGTGTTGAAATATTTTTATAAGATTTATCCCAACTGAAAATGAACTGCAAACAACACGGTATGGAACATTGTAGACTTTCGCAAAGTCCTTTTCAAAGACGTCATTTTTGTTCCGCGCGGTTCCTCTTTACTCGCCAAATAAACCTAGGGAAAAATTGTGAGGCGGACTTGTGGCAACTCTAAGAACATTGTATGACATATGGGCATTTGAACAAACCATTAAGATATGTGAGTAACAATTGGATATAAAGGGGTAATCTGGCAAAAATTTAAACTAATCAAAAAGGTCGCATAATTCTACACTGCATGTATGCATGCATGCATGCATGCATGCATGCACGCACCTGTTTACCATGCAAGAGTGACCACAAACAATATGTTGCTTATCCCATTGGGCTTTGTGTATTGTGATCTTATTTTAACAAGTTGAATATTTGCAGCGAAGACCTTTAGTCAAATCCATTATCAAAAGCCTTTACTCAAAACGTCGAGCTTTTCTTCGTATATTTTTTAGCTTGCAAAGAAAGCATTCATCCCTCCAAAAGTTTCCTGGATCCAATCCGCGGCGATGTTGAACAGTATAGTTTAACGGAAACTTACTAGTTGGGTATCCTTTGACATCGTATTTCTTACACAGTTCTTGGTCTTTTGTGCAGTCAACAGCTGCCATTTTACCTTGTCCCTTTAAAAAAGTAAGAAAAACCCAGATTCACTAATAATGAACAAACGATAGATAATATACTGTATAATCAGCCGAAAAGGCAATTGCAATAAAATAGAATGCTCCTTCATAACATAGCGTACAGGTACTTTCTCTAACATAAATGTACGGCCAATGGAAAACATGGCTTGTGAACTTAGCCATCAGACGTTCTTACTTTGTGAGTATTGATTGTCTCTGCTGCTGTCTCAAACTCCGGTTTTGTTTTCTTACAATGACCACACCCTAAAACAAGCATATGTTGCTTTAATAACACACAGCCTTTCAGAGTCAGATTCGAGAGCTTCAAGCAACAAGATGAGCTTCATCTTACATGGTGCATAGAACATGACAAGAACAGAATTATGACTTTGAACATATTGATCAAAATCATCGCCAGTTAAATGAGCAACATAAGTATCTTCATCACTCCATGGTATATCATTCTTCACAATAGTGTTGGGATTCTTGTGTGCTTCAGATGGACTGGAAAAGTATTTATTTTATATATTAAATATTGTATAAGATACATATGAATATTTATCGAGGAAGCAGTTTTTTAGATAAGTTTCTTAATGAGAGCTTGATAAAAAAATTTATGAAAATATAATTTACAGTAATTCATAATTTTGTCCTTTTCTTCTGACTTCAATATATTCTCAGCATTGAACTTCCTGGGATAAGTCTTTTCTTCAACACACAGACAAATTTGGTGAATGTTTGTTTACACAACAATTCACAACTTTAGATAACTCACTAATTATCATTATTATTTCTTCAATATAATTCAAGAGTTTTGATTGGCTAAGAGCTGTCCTGTCGGTGAAATCGTCATATCCGCTCGGTAGCTGCCCAAATTTGGAGTTATGACATCACCGTGGAATATTGAAAACAAATATACCACGTCTGACGCGATGTCGTGGTATATTAAAAAACAAAGGTAACGCGCTATGACGTCACACCAATTTATGCGGCGTATGCCAAAATCGGGAAAATACAAGGAAAGGTTCGCCGACTTTTGTGTGTACTGTAAGACTTATTCACTCATGTAGATAATTCTAAAGCTTAGTTACATTTGTTCATTTCTATGCTTCTGTATGCTAGAATAAACAATTATCGAATTCGGTTCTCGTAGGATATAGGAATTATTAAGGCCTCGGTTTGAGTTATCTGCCTCAGCTTACGGCTTCGGAAGATAACATAAACCTTGGCCTTAATAATTCCTCATATGCTACTCGACCTCATTCAATAATTGTTTATTGTTCTAGCATACAGAAGCATAGAATTGAACAAATGTAACTAAGCTTTAGAATGATCTACATGAGTGAATAACTCTTACAGTATACATAGAACTCTAATGCTTAGTTATTTTTGTTCTATTCTATGCTTCTATAAACTAGAAGAAGAGTAACTAGGCATATCTAAAAGTTGTGAATTGGGTAACAAATTTGTCTATTTATTTACCTACATCACATAAGCATGTACAATGTAAATACGTTTACAACCAGAACTCACTTCTTCATAAAATCGACCAAATCATCTTTTGTCCTCGACCGTGGGTAATCATAAGCATATTTACCATCCCTATATGAAAAACACTGACATTTTTAGCATAGCCAATAACGCGTGAATCAGGAATTGGCTTATTATGAAACAGGAAACACGTGCATGTTACTGTATGAATGCACATCACAATCAACACTTACTTGAAGTATTTGACTAATCATCACGGACATAGAAAGAGAAAATAGTGATTTTAAAATTAGTGGAAAAGAACAGCAATGAAAAGTCATATTAACACAGTGTTACCTGATGGAAAACCATTGACTTCATATTTAGTTCTTAGTTTCTGTTCTTTCATACAATTGACTGCAGCGAGGACACCTTTCACCTGAACAAAGAATAATGAAATCTTGCAATGAATTCACAAGCAGATCTAGCGGTTAAGTATTGTAAGTGGCAAACAGTTTGCGCAAAAAGTCGAGGGTGCGTATTAGGTGGTTAACATGCATATTTCCGCCCGAGCGCTGGAAATTTCAGTTTGTGCAATCTCAGTTTTCATCAAGACGTTTTGGTCTATCAGGTTTTAACATTGTCCCAGTTTATTGTAACTACAATCTTAATCTCTTAATCTTTAAAGCTTATCAGTAAGTCATTTATTGTGTCGGCCAGTGAGTACTGCCACTGCAGACTATTCTTTTTTGTGTCAGCCAACAGTTATTCACGAAAGTTATTCGTGAATATAACTATTATGTTAGAGTTATTCACGCCGAAACAAAAACCGATAGAGATGCAATAGAGAAATGTCACAAACCTTTTGAGTTTTCATTTCATCAGCTGCCTCCACATAAGCTGGTTTCATTGCTTTACAGTGACCACACCCTATAGTAAAACATCGAAAACATTTTGAAATTTTCAATGTAAATCAAATTCTACAAATATAAGACGCATTTTTCAAGAAAAATCATAAATATCAGATTAGTTCGATGATGAATTTAGCTAAATGTAGAATTTCAACAAATTTCCCTATTAATCAAAATTTTGATTAATTCATTAAGGCTGTCTGTCTGTCTGTCTTTATATCCTGTTTTTGTACTGCATCTTCGATGCAAGTCTAGACATGGTTTGACATAGATGCATAATTATTAAGTAAGTAACTAATAATTACTGGTTTCACTTGGTATGACATGAACATATGCCGCTCAGGAATAATTCACACAAAATTTTCCCATTTAAAATTTTCGTCTTATTTTGTTATGTAATCGCAATTTCAAGTGTTACGTGGTTCCAGAAACGGTTAAATTCGATGTTGTGACGAGCAAATCAGGTATCGTACAACTGGGCGCTACAGTAAGTCGCTTACATGGTGCATAAAACATGACCAACATGGAGTCATGTTTTGAAAGGAAGTCTTCAAAGTTGTCATCAGTCAGATGTTCAACAGCACTGGGTTCATCTGACCATTGTTCTTCCTCTGGTGGTGGTGTCGCTGGTTCTTGTGGGTTCTCCATGAATTTAATGAAGTCATCTTTTGTTCGCCCTCCAGTATATTTCTCATCATTTTTACCGTAGTTAAAATACTTGAATGTTGGATAGCTAAGAATGGAGAAATACCCTCAATATTGTCAGCACTATCGCCCAATTACTTGTAACCATTTGTATAATATATGATAATTTCTCAGCATTTATCAAAGTTGAAAATGATATTCATTCTGCTCATTATATGCATGTAGCAGTCTTGTATTTGGGAGGACGCAGTTTTTATATATTTAAAAGTAAATAGGATTACAAACCACAGTTCATCGTTAGAAACTTCATGTCGAAACGATTTGAAGAAATATACGTTGCTGCACAATAATAGCTGCACAAGAGAAATACAAACCCCTGAACGCCGTGGGCACTGCAAGAAGCAGTTTCTTTAGTACAATCCACTGCAGCAAACCCAATCTAAATCAAATTAACACAAACATATTTAAATTACCATTAAAACCCAGTAATTAGTAAATAAACGCGCGCAGCACTTAACGTACCTTCTTGTTCCCAGCGTAGTGGTTGGCAGCTTCTGTGAACTCAGGTTTCGCTTTCTTACAGTGACCACACCCTGAGTAAATACACAAGGTATATCATTAAGACAATCAACATGCCTACTACTAGATTGCAAAGAAGCTCAAGTCTAGTGAATGTGGGATAAGGACAGGACAGGGTACAGAACAGGATAAGGTACAGAACAGGATAAGGTACAGGACAGGATAAGGTACAGGACAGGATAAGGTACAGGACATGACAAGGTACAGGACAGGATAAGGTACAGGACAGGATAAGGTACAGAACAGGATAAGCGACATGACAGGATATACGACAGGACATGACAGGATAAGCGACAGGATAAGGTACTCAGAAAGGGTCTGCAACTTACTGCTATTTTCGCATTTAGATATAAAACTCAACTACAGGTTCTTGCAGACAGCCGGGGAAAAAATTGCGTTTCAAGACTAGCATCTGAAGTAAACTACAATATATATATAGAAAAGAGTATATTGTATCCTACATGGAGCATAGAACATGACCAAGACATGTTTTTTCTTCTTCAAAAAATCTTTAAAATGCACATCTTGTAAATGACTGATTTCACTCTCAGTCTCGCTCCACTCAGGTTCAGAAGGTGGGGGTGGTGGCGGTTCTTTGGGACTGAAATATAAGACAGTATGTTTGTATTTTTCAGCTAGTTGTATTTCCTATATATCGCTGCTGCTTGTCATAGGCGTAGGAGAGAAGGGGGGACTGCAGTCTCCTACCCAATATTTTGGTTGTACTTAAAACCGGACAGATTGCACTTAAAAATTGGACAATTCTACTTAAAAATCAGCTAAATGATTAAAAGGAAGAGCGGCGCGCATTAAAATTGTCGAAAATAGGAAGAAATATGTTACGCTTTGAAAATTATGTTTCGACATCACACAAATTTTGGGAAATTTATAACGAAAAACAATTTTGAATTCGTCGGGCAATTTCATCAACTTTTTTTTTCTCCCGTACGCCTATGCTGTTTATTATTATCGTTACCCACACTGGCTCTGATCGTTCGAGACTATATCAAACCAGACCACAACCTTACAACCACCAATAAAGTGGTGGGTTGAATATCGAAACAGAAATACCATGCAGACAAAAACGGAAATCGTGCACCATCGTGTTTGGTAGTAAATCACAATGCTGTATCAGCATCTCAGTTGCAATGAATGAATGAATGAATGAATGAATGACATTATATTTCATATGATTACATTTGATATGCACTAGGGCTAGACCCATGGCTTGATTATCTTCGAGCATTTAATTGGCAGTTATTCTGCCGAGAAGCATAACATAATGCGTTCCATGAACAAAATTATTACGACACTTTTCGGCATTCTCTTACTGCGACTGTTAAAACTTAACATAAACGAAGATGAAATCAACCTACCAAACTAACGTATTTAGGCCTGTGTTTATTACAGATGAAGAACTACAATCACTAGTTGCATATTATTCTTACCTGCAAAGAACAACGAAAAATTCGTCGTCTCGAGTGGCATTCTGCAGTTCCAGAATAATATGAAACTAGTTTTGAATATATCTGAAACAGTACTCACTCTTTCATGAAATCTACAATGGTATCAGCTTTCCGTTCATTCATCTCAAAAGCAAACTCTCCATCTCTGAAATAAAATATTAAGAAAGTTCAAGAATAAAACCTCCAAGTACAGTACTAGTTTCTCGAAATTTAAGATAGATCTTAAGAAGTTGCTAAAGCCCTTTAATGATATTCCAAATTATAGTCATTAGACTTTACCATAATATTTAGATTGCATGTAAATATTTATGATATTGGTTGTAATTTTGTTTGTAGCCAGTGCTCCGTTTAAACCAGCTATGCTGGATCGGACATCCCTGATTAAATATTTTCTTTATTCATTCATTCTTCATAAATTACACATTTCTTACTTGAAGTATTTCACTGTTTCCAAAAACGTTGCATCAAACCAGGAAAGAGGAAAAAAAACAAAGAAAAAGAACAATGAATGAAAAAAAGTTGAAGTAGAAAAAAGAAACGTTAAATCTAAATCTAAATTTGGGACAGGTTGACCAAAACTATCGAATGAACACCATATTTTTTATCCTCATTACCAGACTCTTACCAGAGGGAAAACCTTTTACTTCAAATCTCTTTCCAAGAGCAGTCTCTTTTGTAGCGTCTACAGCAGCCAACGTGCCGGGAATCTAAGTAATACAAGATTTTCACAGTTAGATGATTCTTGCGAGCATGGTGCACGATGTCATTAAAACATACTAAAAGTTGCGACAAGTGTGTACGCATTGCTGGCTGGACCATACAACAACTGTTTACAGAAGTTCAACGTAGATGATGGTGTCTTAAGCTCTGACCATCAACGAAATTTGAATGTAGATGACGTTGAATATTCTCAGTCTAATGATTATTTTAGGTATGTTACGTGTAGTGCGTTGGTAGATTACAATGTTGACATAGTGCGCTGTAATAGGCCATGTCCAGTTTAGGTAAAAATTTCTGTTCCAACTTACATCTTCATCTTTCATCGTTTGAGCTGCGTCCACATATTCTGGTTTCATTGCTTTACAATGGCCACACCCTTTAGAAAAAATGCAATAACACCAAATTTGAATGCATGAAAACTTAAAGCTCTACCATCTACCATAGTTAATATATGTTAACGGCAGAGTATTAGTGTTTGGAGGTAGGTGCCGTTTGTGGTCCAAGGCCGCAACTAGCCTTGATGGCAAGAAGTATTGCCATAGCAGCAACAATCAGTAATATTAGCAGCAAAAAGAGTTAGCCATGATAATTCTGCCAAGGCATACCTCCGGCACCAGTCACACTGACAAGTCAGTGGAAACGAAGTACAATGTATAGTGGTCTATACATCCTATTTCCTGTGAGCTTAAAACTTTAAAAAAAAAATTTAAAAAAAATAAAAAAAGGATAAAAAACCCCCGACATACTACCAGATAAAATCCTCTAGAATAACATGGGTGGGTGGGGAAAGAGTAACGAGGCGTTAAACTTGCTGCAACTAGGCAAAGCATACAATGGCAGAATGAATACCCAGACCAAAGCACTGATCACAAGGCGCGAAACAACCCCCCTTTGATCGATATGACGTCACGGGCTCCCCTCAGCGGATGTAGCCTGCATAATACATCCGCCGTTAACCTTACTTAAATATATTTAACCACATTTAACTATGGTAGAACACCGATTTTCCTAAGAAAGATTTTTTTCTTTATTAGGATGGCACAAAACAAATGAATCATGCCAATTTCAAATTTTGGAAAGGCTGCAATGTGCCAAGGTGTAGGCGCACAAAGTCTGTTTTGTGAATTAAGTAAAAAAAAATTGAAGGTGAATGCTGCAAGACATGGTTATCTTGAACTTGTACTTTTGAGGCCACATGCATTGCTTAGGAGTTATATTTGAACGAGACGTCGAGATCCAGTTCTCTTTTCAGGGCGCGAAATAACGGCTGGAGGGTCGGCGGTCAAGATGACCGGCCAACTCAATTTTGGCTCGGACATACCGAATTTCTGGCCAGTCAAATTATTCAGCTTAAAGCAAAGCCTAGTAAAGTATACCCCTAAAAATGTGACCATTTTCCCAGTATAGCAGTACAAAAAGCCTTACTGTAATCAGTAATTAAAAATTCCTTCACATAAAACAGCTTGTACTGGGCTAAAAGCATGGTCTTAGCTCTTAAGCCAAAGGCATGGCCATGGGCTTTGTGACGTACTGCGTGCGAAAACTGGTGTACATTGAAGTTGTTTTCCTGCAAAATATTCGACAACATGCATGTTATGGTTCTTAATTATAATACTGTACTTGACCACTTTATTTTGATTATTATTATAAAATGAAGATTAGTTTGTTCTTTTACCGAAAGTGACCGGTCAAAATGACCGGCAAGGTAAGAATTTGACCGGACAACTCCGCATTCTGGCCGGACATTGCCCGTTGACCGGCCGTTATTTCGCGCCCTGCTTTTGGCAAGCATGATTCTAATCTCCCACACTTAAATTTATCGTTGACTTCCTATCCGAAGCTAAAGTATCTTCATTATTGTGCTGCATATAGGAACTGTACAGATCAAATGAGGATGAGAGCGCATGAGAGTTGGCATTCTCAACACTGGCACGTATTCTGTTTAAGTTAAAATATTCTTAACACTCATCAAACGTTTACTTTGTTAATTAATCTGGAGCTTGAAATGTTCCGTAACAAAGGATGTGACACTAGGTTGGCCGAGTGGTTAAGGCGTTGGATTCAATTAAGTTCCAGTATGTGATTGCACGCGTGGATTCGAATCGCACTTCTGGTAGTATTACCAGAATTATTTTTAAAGTCAGACATTAACTGGGACGAAAGTCCTGTTCCTCATCCCAGTCACGTACGTTGTCTTGTAACATGTTATGTATATCAGTGTCAGTGAAAACCTTTGTAACGAATTTAATTATTATAATTATAATTAATAACTCACATCAATTCTCATTCTCGTAAGACGCGTTGCTTAAGTTAAAACGTAACCGACTGACTGAACGCCCAAATACTCCAACGTTACCAACGTTGACTGTAGTGCAGTGTGGGGAAGATAAGAGTAAAACGATTTATATAATAACTACAGTGAAACACGCAATTTGATTGGTCAATAGCCGTGCAGGATCAGCCTATCCTGCACGAGGAATTAAAATGCCTTCGCGGGATTTTCAAAATGTCATTGTTTCACTGCAGTTATTTTATAAAACAATTACCAAATGGTTTTTCAAGCAGGATAGCGTGTTCCATGCACTTGGGATGTTGTTCGACTTTCGGAAAGCGTAAAAATACACTCGCCTGCGGCTCGAGTATTTTTACGCTTTCCGAAAGTCTCGCGACATCTCTCGTGCATGGATCACGCAATCCTGCACGGAAAACCATTCGGTATTCTTTTAGTTCATCATTTCCAAATGTTGTTTACTTACAAGGAGCATAAAACATGACAAGTACGGAGGGATTAGAGGCAATGTAGTCATCAAAAGAATCATCAGTCAAATGGACAACTTCGCTCGGCGAGTCCTTCCATTGTTCTTCTTCCTCATCTTTTGGAGCTTCATCTGTTGGACTGAAAACACAAATAAAGGACACTCATTACGATCATAGCCCCTCGGATTGTTGGTCGTTTAATTTTAGCCTTTACTGTGAAAGTTTGCATTAATTGTTCTCAATTTGTCTGCGCAAGCAATTATAACGAAATATTAAAATGCCCGCGTCTACAGACACCCAAATAAAACGCATATTTTATCAGTTATAAACCTGGAACGCCTCGTATTCCAGAAAATTACCTTGTCTGAACAACTGTCTATGTGGGAACACAAATCAGCGCAAAGCTTATTTTGTTGTGTATCGCCTTTCCCCCCTCTTCTTTAACGTTCATTTGTTTCAATTGCCCATGTCCAGTATGATATATCTGGTTTTACATATGGCGTTCCACAAGGACTTCATCTTTTCTGTTGATTACTATAATTGATTTCTATAATCGTAGTGAGGCTTTTGAATGTAACATATTTCCAGACGATACAATTATTTTATGCGTGAACAGAAACAATCATAAAGAGAAATCTACAAAAAATCTTCACTTGGCTGACAGCTGACAAATTGTCTTTAAATAGAGTAGAATATCGCTAACTCAAACACCCAAGGGAAGCGAAAAATGGTTCGAGTTAACGCGGGTCGGTGTTGGATTACGGTTTGGGGTAATACATATCTTTCTACAATCTAATCTGATCCGATTTCAAAAACGTGAGAATTATAACCTTTTCTAACTTTAACAGCCATACAACTCCGCTTTTAGACAACTCAATATATACAATTGTTGATCTATTTCTTTTTGATAATGCTCTATTTCTGTTTGATTTCCACACTGGTGAATTACTGACTGCATATTTGATGATTTTTTTAAATGCTGTGCGCTATTGCATGCGCTGGCATCATTCCATCAAAACTCAACTTAAAGGTGTCGTTAAAAATTCCCTTTTACAATTTTAAATAACGAACGATATAGTTTTCTCGTGTGATATTCTTGATAAAACTTTTCATAGTTCATACTTTCAAATTAGTTATAATGTGAGTATCTCCTTTCTGTATTAGCCTAAGTTAAAAAATTTTTGATACATCATTTTATTTATGTATTCAGGAGTATGAATAAATTATCTTGTATTTTGCCAAACATGTTCACAGCGGCTACAAACAGCACCCAACGTTCCTGAAAGTCTTCAGGAGATTTGTATGATTATCTACACTATACTATCAAGGTTTCGGCCTTGATAATTCTGGATATCATAAAACCAATAACTATTTATTAAACAATAAAGTCAATACAAGTAATCATAATTGTCATAATCGTATATAATATGTGCCTAATCGCACACAGTTTTTCGACTGTGAATGAAAGTAGCATCTCAACATCCTAAAATGCAGGCGAGGTAAAAAAGAAGTCAATCAGAAGGGGTAAAATAAAAACCAGACGATTAGAAAGAAGTGTGGTTTTCTTCCATTCAAACTGAGGAATTCAATCTTAGTCCTTCAAATACCTGTGCATGATTGCGGTGCTTTCCGAAGGGCAAGGTAACGGCCTTGTTTGTATAAACAACTGTGTAATTTCAAACTGGCAACGACGACGACGACGACGACAACAGTAATTTAAGAATAAACTTACTTTTGAAGCCATTCAATTAGAAGATCTTTCTCGTGTTTTCCTTTATATCTGTGCAATTCCTTGCCACCACTACACAGGGAAACATGAATTGAGATGCATTTAGATTAAACGAACAAAGACTGCTTAAAGAGACCCTAAAGATTACCTAACGCTACTTTCCAGTTATTCTGCCAACAGTACGCTCAGAAAGGTTTATAATATTTTTTAAACGATATCTATGGTTGATATTTATATAAACTAAACCTTAATGTACTATTTAAAAAACGAGCAGGAGTGTTTTATTAGGTTTAAAGCCACGAGCGCGCAGCGTAACAATGGTCTTTTGTTAAAGTGTTCTTTAGCTGGTATAAAGACGTATGCACGTGACTAATTTCTTACTCAAGATTGGATAATTGCTTCATGAATTATTAATGAGTTTTTGAATAATACTTAAAATACTCATTAAAAATTCATAAACCTTATGGCAAATCATGTCAGTCATAATATGTCATGTGGAGTGACTTTTATATATCTGATAAAACTCATCTTCATTAGTATTCTTTATATAATTGTCCATCCTAATTAGTATGATGATATAATTGTTCATCCTAATTAGTATTCTTTTGTAGTCGTATTTAAGCTATTCAAAACACTCGAACTCGCGTTTTATCATATCTAAAATGCTCGGCTGCGCCTCGCGTTTTAAATATGATAAAACACTCCTTCTCGTGTTTTAAATAGTACATCTCACACGGACATATACAGTACAAAGTCTATACATTTGTTCAAGTGATTGTACCAGAAGTACTCAGTATCGTATTATTTAAATGAACAGTATAGATCATACTGCATGTAACATTTATTGCTGAAATAGAACTGCTCCCACGGTTCATTATCGTAAATGAGTAATCGTCATCAACAATCGATTGATCGTATTGAATCAATCTAGACACGTCCACGGTATAGTTAATGTCGCCTCCAATGTTAATGTTTCAACGCTTTTATTTGACAGCAACTGCGAGCGTTAGTGGCAGTAGAGAAATAATAAAACAAGTCGCGTTTGTCACTTGATCACATCGAAAACCTCTTTCACTCGGGAAAGAAAGTTATCATGCTATATGCACAGCTGTTTTGTTAAAGCGTTTATAGTTAAGAATAATCGATTGCCAAAAAAACCCACAAAACAATCGATTAATCGGGAGCAGCTCAACTGAAACGTAGACGAAAATTCAACTTACTGAAAGTATATTAATGTTGGAAATCCGGTAATATTAAACTGCATTCTTGTGTTCATACTATCGGCATTGTCAACATCCATTCCCGCGAGAAGCTAGAGACATTTACAGAAAGTTTAACACAATTAGACAAATTAAATGTGTTTGAATTTCTGTGTTAGAACATTCTGGGGGTTTGCAAGGCGACAACTCAATTGTACATCTATACGAGTTTAACAACAAGCCTGACACAATACGTAACTACTTACAACAGATTGTTTCACTTCCGTAGCAATTTCTTGATAAACTGGCTTTAATCTTTTGCAGAATCCGCACCCTGTACATTGAAAAAATATTTAGTAATGCGTTATAAACTGGGTGGATTGCGGGGGGGGTGCTATTAGGAATATTTTACCCCGTCAAACTACAGTACAGTAGACTAAAAATACTTTTTGAAACAATTTCAGGTTTTACTGAATGTTAGTTGGAAACACATTAAGTTGGCAATGCTACCAAATGGCGTTTTATCACAAACCATAAAAATTAAATTAGATTTGCAATCGATTTTTACGAACATGCAGGTTAAAAGGGTTAGTTGCATACAAAGAAACGCCGTGGAAACGAGAAAAACTAGAACCCACAGCAGACGATTTTATTTGCATTCAAGACATGAAAGACAATAATTTCTGGGAAACAGAGGCGGCGGCCGAAAATGATGACATTTAGTTTTTCATGGATTTCCATGGACCCGAAAATACATAAAAAAATTCTTTAAGATTTGCAACTAAGTTAACAATACGCTTTGAACTCACAAACCTCCATGCAAAAATAAATAGAGTATAATAAAGATCATTTTGACCACTTACAAGGTGCGTAAAACATAACAAAAAGGGGCTTCTTCTCTTTGGTTACTAACTTGGCCAAATCCTAAAAATCGCAGAAAAATAACTTGGGTACGCCTTTTACAGATTAATACGTACAATATATGCTTGGCAGCATGCCTTCGGCTTCTCATTGTATCATGAGTTACGAGATTGTTTTGAAATGCTGGCTATAAGACGTACTTTAAATATAGTGATAAAAATAACTGGATAAACTGACCTTATCGCCATCAACATGTCGAACAGTGTCGGCACCAGGCTCTTCTGCCCACGGCGTGTCTCCAGTTGGATTATTCATGAAAGTTGTAAGAGACTAGAGATTGTGAAAATAGGTAGACTAGTTATCAATTACAGGAGATATACCGGAATCGAAGGGCCGGAAATTACACGGTTCGAGAAGTATTAATGAAAAATCACACGCGTGTTTGGCGAAATATTTATGCATACTAATTTATTGGTATAAAAATAAGATATCGAAAATACCTTTAAAGTGTCTTTTCTATCATAATCTTTATTAAATTTACCATTTCTGTTTGAAAGAAATATACATTCTTGTTGAGGTTTTGTCTCATCCATAACGTCTCAAATGCAGGACAAGAGTTAGGGAAAGTGTTGTGTAAAGAGGAAATATATGAACACGAAACACATTTTAGGAAGTATAATTTGACTTACTTGTAATGTTTTAATACTGGACCATACTTGGCAGAAATTTTGAATTTCTTGCATAATTTGGAATACTCCCTGCAAGCAAGAAATTTATCATTATCATGCATTGATCATTACTGATCTCCTGGTATTTGATTGTCAATAATCAGTGATGCAAAGTATCAATTAAAAATATAAAATTACTAGTTACGTTATTCTAATGAAGTTACATTGCCAGCCGTATTGCCACGTAAGAACCGTTACGGTGTAACTGTGATAATAAAATAATGCAAAGAGAAGCACCTGTAGGCGCTGCTTAAAGTGCATATGACATGAAAATTTTCTTAAATGAAAGAACTCTTCAAGCTGTAGTGTAACTTATTTTTCAGTTTGTTGTTTTTATAGTTTTTTCCAGAGATATTTAAATTTGTCCAAGATGATAATTTCAAACTTCACTCATTGGGAAATGTGATGAAATACTGGAGAAAAACGTGAACTGATATCTAGAGTTTTGAGAGTTAATAGATTTATAACCAGTATAAGTTGAGCTTGCAACCAAAGTGACGTCATAAATTAGCGGACATATTCACACTCATTTACATATCAAACAAATTGAAATATCTCGGGAACAAACCATGAAAACAAGAAACTGGAAAATAAGTTACACTACAGCTTAAGGTGGCTCGATATAGTTATCACAAAAACCCTGTTCAAGAATCGCGAACTCAAAACCGGTTGACCATTTTTACGCGCAGGTCGCGGAAACTGATTAACAAAATGACAGAACTTCCAAAATGACCTGACGTGAGCAGTTGCTCGCGCCATCTCACGTCATTGCGCGTGTTCTATAGCGTTTTATGTCAATTGCTGACGTCATTAGAATTTTCCATTTTAGAAAAACAATGCGCTATATCTCTTTATTTTGTCTGGTGACCTATGTTCAAATTTTGCATGCTGTATTGCACCGCTAAAAATTTTCATTCATTCAAGAAAATAAGATATTTCATGTCATATACACTTTTAAATAAAACGGTTACACATACCCACAATTTACGAAAGCTACAGATCCTTTTCCTTTGAAATCTTGTGCCAAAGCACCCAACAAATTCAACTTATCTGAAACTTCTTTTTCTATAAGATACAGTATGTACAATATATCATTAGATAATGGCCGGTTCATGCAAGTGCAGGAATTTAGACATTTTGCATTTAATTTCGTGAGATGTTAAAGGAATACAAAATAGTTTTCTCCGTGCAGGATAGCGTCATCCACGCGGGATGTTGCGACACTTTCGGAAAGCGTAAAATACACGAGCCGCAGTCGAGCGTTTTCTTTCACTGGGAAAACGTTTCTTAACCAAAGGTGGAGTCGTAGCAGACGCATCTACTTCTCCACTGACGTAAAACAAATCAACGCGCAGGCCCCAATCTCAGCTTGATCACATTTCACCTCGTCCTCCCCTCTCCCCTTGTTTGATCTCATCATCCACCTAAAGCCCTATGGCGATGGACGAATGGTGAGGGGAAACGGGTATTGGTGAATACTGGAAGTTCGTAGCCATAAACCTGTACACAGGTGGTTTTGACCTGATGGTCGTTGTGTGCTGGGACCAGGAACAGCAGCACACTTCGGCAGCTGCCATTGCGACGAAGCAGCCGCCACTCTGCTTCCCCCAAATCTGGAGGGGACTAGAAAAGGTGTCCCAAAATAGCCTGTTCCGTTAATTCGACAGAAGTACCACATCCTATAGGATCACCCTTATTGTGGTCGGAATCGAAGCAAAATAATTAGCCTGCCTTCACGGATTGCGACCTGAAATATGAGAACTCTTCTCGACATCAACCCTAATACAGCATCGATACTGCTGCTTTAGCCGAAATACGCTTCTCAGAGGAAGGTCAGCTCACAGAAAAGGGATACACATTCTTCTGGAAGGGGAAGCCAGATGGTGAACCTCGTACTCATGAAGTGGGTATTGCGATCACTATTGCGATAAGGGACAGTTGAAGCCCGACGATGAGACCAAAGAGGCATTCTATGCCGCCTTCGACAGACACAACCGTTCCAAATGGAGATAAACTTCTTCTTCTTGGCGACTTCAAAGAGGGAAGAGCCTGGGAACGAGGTTGCTTCAATGCACGAGTTGGTCGTGATTCCACTGAGTGGGGAGAGGCATGTAGTAAAACACTGACTACCGGAACACCGGAACACCACCGGAACACCGGAACACCACCATTTTGTTTGGGGTTAGGGTTAGGATTAGGGTTTGGGGTTAGGGTTGAGGGTTAGGGTTGGGGGTTAGGGTTGGGGTTAGGGTTGGGGGTTAGGTGGTGTGGTGGTGTTCCGGTAGTCAGTGTTTTACTACATGCCGTGGGGAGAAGCCATTGGCAAAGAATGTGTCGGAAATGTAAGCTCAAACGGACTACTGCTCCTTAGTAAGTGTATCGAACATGAACTTACCATTACCAACACCGCGGAAAAACGTCTGCGCATGCGTCAACCTTACCTGTAATAGTATTGAGGAGAAGCTGTTCCGAACGTTTCCGAAGGCTCAAAATGGCGGTAAAAAGGAGTGACTTCATTGTGCGTCTTTACGGCCACATTTCGAGTGCAAAAATAAACATGTCATTCTAAAAACTACGAATAAATACAGCCAGAAGGTTCAAGAAATTGTATTGTACAAGAACATGAACTAAAGGTGATTGTTGACAAATTTATCGTCTGAAACATTTTGTTTATCAACTAAGCAACGACAATTTCCAAATTTTCGTTTGAGATACATTTCTTTAAAAAAAACTGTGTCGCCAAATATAAAAAATTTTCGTGTTCACAATAATTAAACTTTAGGATTTATTCTACAATTTGAGTGGGTTAAGAAGCTTAACTTTTCGAGAGTTTTCTTAACTTTTTAGTTTGAATTTTTGTTTTGAATAATTTTGCAAAAATTTTCGAAGTCGTGTCCGTTAAAATCAACAATTTTTTACATGAATTATATTTCATTCCATGCTTTAAATGCCAGGACGCTTTCAATTAATGTCTAGTCTACCCATTTGCTATATTTTCTCGTTTGTTTTACTAATTTTGACCAATTAATAAGCATGTTTTTGTTTTAGAAATTGATATTCAAATTCCCCGCCATATTTTCATAATTTGGTGCATGCGCAGACGTTTTTCCGCGGTGTTACCATTACCTACACCCTGTTCAGACAGAGAAATCGATAAAAGACAACCTGGATGCACCCCAGGTCCAAACACTGGCATCTGTTGGACTACAACATCGTAAAAGCTCGCGACAAAAAGGAAGTCATGTCCAAAAGAGCGGTAAAAGGATCGGATGCAATGTGGACAAATCATAAAATGGTGGTGGCGAACGTCTTGCTATGTATTGCCAAGACATCCAATTCGCAAAAAGGTTAACCTAGCTGCCCTGAATAACCCAGAGAGAGCAACAACCTCGTTCCCAGGGTCTCTCCGTCTGTCATCTGGGAGAGACCCTGGCTGCGGCTGGTCACGTGCCTCCCAGATTCTGGGAGGTAAATTTAATTGTAACTGTGAGAGGGGTGGGAAAGGAGAGTGTTTGTAGCGTTTTAAAATTGCAACTTTGGGTGATGAAATTTACTGTAAATTTGCAACAAGAAATCGTAATTATAAAGAGAACTCTTGAATTATATTTATGTCGTGACGTTCTACTCTATAATCTGGTGTCGAGTTACAATTCAAGCAAGTTGGATCAGATTTCATTATAGACTTGCCAAAGAAAGCACGCTTGCCGCTTGTGCAGCGTGGCAATATTAAACTGTGATTAAACCTACAAGAAAATATATATCTCTAGACCGAACAGTGTGGTTGTTATTTATTTAGTATTAAAGTTTATCCTGATACTCGGACCAAAAGAATTTATTTATTGATGAGATGTGGAATTGCAACGAAATAGCGAGATCTTTTGATTTCCGAAATATCGCCAACTGTATCCAGATTGTTGATCTATATAAAGGCCTTATCAAAAAACTTAAAGCCCGTCAAAAGACTATAAAATTGGCCCTTGGCATTGCTGAATCC
Organism: Paramuricea clavata; assembly: GCA_902702795.2. NCBI lineage: Eukaryota > Metazoa > Cnidaria > Anthozoa > Malacalcyonacea > Plexauridae > Paramuricea > Paramuricea clavata. Next base: position 39,473 of record CACRXK020001001.1, on the reverse strand, counting down.
AACGATCATGGTATATGTCAAAGTATAGCTGTCTGTTGAAAATCTACTGTATTAAAATCATACACCAAAGATAAGTCAAACGGCAAATTATATGTCACTGTATTATACATGTCTTTCAATGAGCACTGTTTAGTAGTGTAGTAGTGTTCACCACCTTTATAAATTTTGTAAACAGCTTTCGTTTTGACATGAATAAGCTTTAATTTTTTGCTTTATATGCATTCTTAATATATACAAGTGAGATTTAAATTTTTGCTTTGTGAAATAGAATACCGTTATTTTTTAATGGACAGCTTGCATCGTCTATATCATATCCAGGATCGCTTGTGTGTAAACGCATTATTCACTATATGACATTGACACTATCAAATAAATATAAGTAGCAAATGATTAATGAGTTAGAGATAAACAGGTGATTCACAATGAAAACTTTAAAAATGTTAGTAGAAGTAGAAAACTCGAAAATTTATGTCTATTCGTATGACGCCAAATGACGGTCTGGTCTAGATTATAGTATATTAGCACAATATAATGATTAATAGAGACCAAGAAAAAGGCTAAAGTCTTACTATAATTACCGAATACGAATTTATGTAGTAAATCCAGATAAATCAATGACTGAAATTTCCTGTATGCTTATGGACATTTCTCTGTTCGGCTATTATCAAATGTTTACATTTGCTAATATTTGGGCAGTCCTAATCTCCTAGACAATACTGTTTCTTTTAAAAATCTTATAAACAAGACGCGTAGTAACAAGTGAATCGGTGCAAAGCGTATCAACGTTTACAAGAAAGGACAAATGTAATGGCCTATTTTAAAAACATTACAACAAACGTTTGTTATAACCGCGCTCGAGTGTGAAGAGAGCATGCATTGAATAACAACACGAGAGAGCACTGCGAGTAACGATTCGCTTGGTTTCTTGACTTGACTGTAAGTAAGAATGTAACAATGTTCTTGTAAATTCAAAGCAAAGAAAATAAACAAAAATTAGCAAGTATTTTGAACGTAATAATTCGCAAAATCTATGTTTTTAACGAATATCCCACTAGAAGCATGTTGATGTAATTTGATACTTTCCCCACACCCCCTCAGGCGCTAAATTTTTGATGAAGCACGTGACCAGCCGCAGCCAGGGTCTTTCCCAAAGAAAGATCCTGGGTACGAGGTTGAGATAGAGCAAGTCTAGTAAACACGGAGTGGATAGCTTGTACTTGTAATTATTGAAGTATTTCAGTTGTTTCGGCAGTTTTTATTGACATTTTTCAGGAAAATTAGCAGTATGGTACCCTACTTCCCGTCACCCCCCGCCCGCATCAATGAAAATGCCTATCACTTTCAAAAGTACAAAATGCCAAATGGCGTGATCTACCCACTCAATTCGAGTACACAAACGGCTTCATGTACCCGCTTAACTCTTTCTCAACCGGCCCCTATTTGATATTTTACTATTTAAGAGGCAATTTTTTTCAATGAAAAGTGTAATGAAAAGTGTTCAAAACCTAAAATCTTTTTGGCGTTCCTCTCAAATTACTTTGTTTTAGCGTTATTCTCCAGCTTATAGAGTTAGCTACCTTTTTAAATGCATCTGCCGGTTGAGAAACACAAAATAATAGTTAAAAATTGTCAATTAAAACACAACTATCAATGATGCTTTAAAATTGACGCCATATTTACAGCCATATAAGCAAAACTTACTGAACTTCAGACATCATTTTCTCTTTGGCGTATCATCTATAATCTCATCATTTTGGCATTATTTTACAGATAAGGCACTAAACATACTTTTTAAGTTTGTTTGCCGATTGAGAAACGTATCGAAAAATAAAAATTTTGAATTTAGTCATAACCTCTAGCGATATATTATACGCATTAGTTTTGAGCGCGTGTTACGTAACATACAAAAAAATCTCCTCTTAATTAATTCTAATGTAAATATCTTAGTGAGTTTTTTTACCGCATATGAACCTGCGCGGGAATATCCCAACAGATTTCTAGTCTGTCGCCTTAACCACTCGGCCACGACCACAAGCTGTTGACCGCCTTTGATCTGGAAGTTTTCATAAAATAAGCATTTTTATCTCTTCAAATTTCCACTGCTATCCATTGGAAATCTCTGGATGGTCGAATTACGGAATAATCCTTTATTTGGAAAAATCTCAACAGATTTCCACTGTCCCACTAACCTTTACCGCCTTTGATCTGGACGTTTTTTCATAAAAAAAACTATTTTTATCTATTAAAACATATACTACTCTCTATTGGAAATCTCTGGTTGGCGCAGTTAAATCATGGATTGTAAAATAACTGGATAGGAAACTTCTGACGTCATTGACTCATCCTTGTTGAAAAACGTGACGTCACGCGTATTGCGAATGTTACCAAAGTTCTCGGCATTTTTGTTGTTTTGCTATATTTTCCACTTTAAAAGGGTGATATTGAAGCATAAACTGGTCTAATTGTTTTAAAAACATGCCGAAGCCACGACAAAGTATTCAAGGTAAATGTTTTTCGTGTTTGTTTTGTATTTTTTTTTTCATTTTTAGCTACGAAATTGGCGTCACAAATTTTAACGAAATTTGCGATGTATTTTTCGCAAACTTGCGATCTTTCGCAAACTTGCGAAATTTGCGATGTATTTTAACGAAATTTGCGATGTATTTAACGAACCTACAAGAATTACTAATTGTTCTCAAACCTTGATTGATCTATGTTTCACAAATGTACCATCAAAAATAATAAAATTCGGCGTTAACCACATATCTATTAGTGATCATTCACTTGTGTTTATGACTTATGAAACTAATATAGAACGTACCGGGACGCGCACAATAAAAACTCGTTGTTTAAAGAATTTCAATAGAGATAATTTTCTTAGAGACTTGGAACAAAAGCGGTGGTGTGATGTTAACACAAATACTGATCCTAATGATATGTGGGACACGTGGAAAAGTTTATTAATGGAGTGCATTGACAAGCACGCACCATCTCGCTCCAAAAGAGCAGGCAAAAAAAATCGCCGTGGATAACAAGCCAATTGTTACGACATATGCATAAACGAGATTATCTGAAGCGGAAAGCAACATTGGCCGATGATCAAACTTTATGGGAAGAATGTAGGGTTGCTCGAAATCGTACCAATAACGAAATTAGAAAAGCAAAGCAAGAGTATTTTATAACGAATTTGGAAACTGCTAAAACAAATCCTAGAAAAACATGGAAATTAATTAACGAACTAAGCTCGCGTAATTGTAATAAGTCAAGTAACATTAACGAGATTAAAGTAGACGGAAAAACAATAAATACACCTGCAAATATAGCTGAAGCTTTTAACAATCACTTCTCAAATGTTGGTGAGAATCTAGCCTCAGAGATACCCATTTCTAACGTCAACCCTGAAGACTATTTAGAATCAACTGAGCAGAGATTTTCCATTAGACCTCCTACGGTTGATATGGTTTATATTCTGTTGAGTAAAATTAACGAACGAAAAGCTCCAGGTCTCGACAACATTCCTAATAAGCTGTTAAAAATAGCGGCAGCAATAATCTCACCATCATTAACTGATATATTTGCCAGATCAATTAACACTGGCATATTTCCATCCGAGTGGAAAATGGCTAGAGTAACACCAATATTTAAGAAAGGAAAAAGGAATGATCCGAATAACTATCGACCAATATCAGTTATTTCAGCTGTAGCCAAAATCTTCGAAAAATTAATCTTTGAGCAACTTTATAATTACTTCAGTTCTAACAGCTTGTTAACGCATTGCCAGTCCGGTTTCAGGTCGTTACATAGTACACTTACTGCTCTTCTTGAAGCCACTAGTAACTGGTCAGTTAATATTGACAATGGCCTCTTCAATGGAGTAATATTTATCGACCTTAAAAAAGCATTCGATACTATTGATCATCAGATATTGCTGCGGACGCTTCGAATTTACGGTATGGATCAATTAAGTCTCGAATGGTTTCAGTCTTATTTGACCGGTCGATCTCAGAAATGTAATGTTAGAGGTTGCTTGTCATCATCTGCATCAGTTACACGAGGTGTACCACAGGGAAGTAACTTAGGACCATTACTCTTCCTTGTGTATATTAACGACCTTCCTAATTGTCTTAGTGCAGCAGTACCGAGAATGTTTGCTGATGATACGAACATTAGTTATGCGGCCAACACTATCGCCGAACTAGAAAATGTTATTAATTCGGAATTAAAAAAATTGAAAAGCTGGTTGGAAGCGAACAATTTAAGCCTTAATATCGCCAAGACAGAATTTATGATAATAGGATCTCGACAACGTATGCATGCGTACACTAACGAAAATATCAATATTGACCTGGATGGTCATGTGATTAAACAAGTTGATGAGGCAAAATCACTAGGTGTAATTATTGATAAAAATCTGTCTTGGTCTAAACACATTGATATGAAGTGTAAAAAGATTTCTTCCGCTATAGGTGCTCTTAAGCGAATAAAACCATTTATATCAACTGAAACAGCAATCCAAATTTACAACGCTATAATTCAACCTCACTTTGATTACTGTAGTCCTATTTGGGACGAATTTGGCGCAACATTATGTGAAAAAATGCAAAAATTGCAGAATAGAGCTGCTAGAGTGATTACGAAATCCAACTACGATGTCAGCTCTAGCATTCTCTTAGAGAAACTGCATTGGGACAATCTTTCCTTACGTAGGAAAAAGCACAAGTCTATATTTTAATGTTTAAAACTATCAATAAGCTAACGCCAGAGTATTTACAAAACATGTTTACATTTCGCAGCACAGATTATAACTTAAGAAATGCAGAAATGAAGCTAAATTTACCAAAACCACGTACGGACTTTATGAAGCGTAGTTTCTGCTACAGTGGAGCAAGTTTATGGAATGCGCTTCCTCAAACTGCACGTACGTCCAAATCATTGAGGCATTTCAAAAATGAAATTAATCAATCAGTCTTGACATTATAATGGGATCCCCACACGGCAATCTTGGAAAACAGTGCATTTTAGTTAGGAAATTAGTGTGTATATAGTGATGTGTGAAATTTATTAATAGTTTTTGTATTTTATTCTACACTGAAGATTTTACCGTGTTTAAATAAATGTTCAATGTTCAATGTTCAATGCTGTTTAGTGCTTGAAATATTCGCTAAAATTGACTGGGAATACTTAAAGTTTTCATCGTAGAATGGCGTGGTTATATATTTATTCGCTCTTTGACTAAAATGTTTACCTGTATTATTGCTAAACATGCAGTTTTTGAGAATTTGCTTTTCAACTAGGTTGAGGCATCCAACCACGCCATCAGCCCATTAAAAACATTAGGTCACGTCAGCTAGTTTCCTATCCATTTATTTTATTATCCATGGTTAAATTAAGGAAAGAAATTTTTGTTTGAAAAATGTCCTTTATTTGGTGAAATGTACCAGTATTCAGACCTACGTGGATAAATCTCAACAGATTTCAACTGTCACACTAACCTTTTTACCCACAACTACGTGGTGATTCTCAGATCAAATCCTGCATTTCTCCGAGACCATGCTATATTTCTTATCATACTTGGGATTAAAAAGGAGCGGGCGGATTTGAACCACCAACTTCTCGATCTGCAGTCGAATGCTCTGCCACTGAGCTACACTCCCGACTTTCTTCACCAAGAATTAAGTAATACTGAAACTCTTTACATCCACTACTGTTCTTGTTAATATTAATCTGGCAACATTGAGCTTTTCTTCATTCCTTCACCTAATGTAGTGTCTTAAAATTTTTACCTTTGTCTCTATTCGTAGATTGCGTAGTCGGCTGGATTTGAACCAGCCCGGTAATATCCCAACAGATTTCTTGTCGGTCGCCTTAACCACTCCACCTCTAGAAACTGTTGATTCCCAACGTTTTCGTAAAACGAAGTATTTTTATCTCTTAAAACATACGCTACTATCTATTGGAAATCTCTGGTTGGCCGACTTGAATTAAAGAAAGAAATTTCTGTTTGAGAAATGTGCTTTATTTGTAAAAATGTCCCATTATTCACACCTATAGGTGGAAAAATCTTAACAGATTTCCACCGTACCATTAACCTATACCCACGACTACATGGTGGATGCTTATATTTTTTATCATATTTGGGAATCAAAAGGAGCCGGCGGATTTGATCCACCCACCTCTCGATCTGCAGTCGAATGCTCTGCCATTGAGCTACACTCTACACTTTCTTCTCCACCAATTATCTAATACTCAAATTATTTACATTTACTACTCTTGTTGTCTATATTCATCTAGCAAAATTGTGCTTTTCTTTATTCCTTTACCTAACGTAATGTCATAAAATTTTCAGCAAACTTTATATATTCAGAGATTGCGTAATCGGCAGGATTTAAACCTGCGCGGGTATATCCCAACAGATTCCAAGTCTGTCGCCTTAACCGCTCGGCCACGACTAGAAACTATCGACTTCCATTGATCTGGACGTTTTGGAAAAAAAACCTTTTTATTTCATCATTCAGACATTGGTGGAAAAATCTCAACAGATTTCCACTGTCCCACTAACCTCTACCCACGACTACCCAGTGATTATATCTTTTATCATATTTGGGAATCGAAAGGAGCGGGCGAATTTGATCCACCGACCTCTCGATCTGCAGTCGAGTGCCCTGCCATTTAGCTATACTCCCGATTTCTTCTCTACGAATTATCTAATACTCGATTATTTACATTTACTACTCTTTTTGTTAATATTCATCTAGCAAAATTGTGCTTCACCTAACGTAATTAAAATTTTGACCTTGTCTATGTTCGTAGAATGCGTAGTCGGCAGGATTTGAACCTGCGCGGGAAAATCCCAACAGATTTCGAATATGTCGCCTTAACCACTCGGCCACGACTACAAACTGTCGATTCCGTTTGATGCGGACGTTTTCCTAAAAAGAACTATTTTTATTTGTTAAAACATACACTACTATCTATTGAATACCTATGGTTGGCGCAGTTAAATTAAAGAAATTGTGCTTTATTTGTAAAAAGTCCCATTATTCAGACCTATAGGTGGAAAAATCTCGACAAATTTCCACTGTCCCACTAACCTTCACCCGCGACTACATAGTGATTATCAGATCTAATCGTGCTATTAATATTCATCTAGCAAAATTGTTTTGCGGGCGGATTTGAACCACCGACCTCTCGATCTGCAGTCGAATGCTCTGCCACTGAGCTACACTCCCGACTTTCTTCTCCAGGAATTATGTAATACACAAATTCTTTTGACCTACTACTCCTCTTATTAATATTCATCTAGCAAAATTGTTCTTTTATTTATTCCTTTCCCTAACGTAATGTCATAATATTTTGACCAAACCTTATATATTCGGAGATTGCGTAGTCGGCAGGATTTGAACCTGCGCGGGAATATCCCAACAGATTTCAAGTCTGTCGCCTTAACCACTCGGCCACGACTACAAACTGTCGACTGCCATTGATCTGGACGTTTTGGAAAAAGAACTATTTTTATTTCATTCAGACCTGGGTGGAAAAATCTCAACAGATTTCCACTGTCCCGCTAAACTCTAACCACGACTACCAAGTTATTATATCTTTTATCATATTTGGGAATCAAAAGGAGTCGGCGGATTTGATCGGTCCACCTCTCGATCTGCTGTCGAATGCACTGCCATTGGGCTACACTCTCGACTTTCTTCTCCACGAATTATTTAATACTCAAAATATTTACATTTGCTACTCTTGTTAATATTCATCTCGCAAAACTGTGCCTTTTTTATTCCTGCACCTAATGTAATTAAATATTTTGACCTTGTCTATCTTCGTAGATTACGTTGTCGGCAGGATTTGAACCTGCGCGGGAAAATCCCAACAGATTTCTAGTCTGTCGCCTTAACCACTCGGCCACGACTACAACTGCGGATTCCGTTCGATGCGGACGTTTTCCTGAAAACAACTATTTTATTTGTTAAAACATACACCACTATCTATTGGAAATCTATGGATGGCCCAGTTAAATTAAAGAAAGAAATTACTGTTTGAGAATTGTACTTTATTTGTAAAAAGTCCCATTACTCAGACCTATAGGTGGAAAAATCTGGACAAATTTGCACTGTCGCACTAACCTTTACCCACGACTACATAATGATTATCAGATCTAATCGTGCTCTTTGCGGAGACCATGCTATGTTAATTTTTTATCATACTTGGGATTAAAAAGGAGCGGGCGGATATGAACCACCGACCTCTCGACTGCAGTCGAATGCTCTGCCACTGAGCTACACTCCCGACTTTCTTCTCCTGGTATTATGTAATACACAAATTCTTTTCACCTACTACTCCTCTTATTAATATTCATCTAGCAAAATTGTTCTTTTATTTATTTATTTCCCTAACGTAATGTGATAATATTTTGACCAAACCTTATATATTCGGAGATTGCGTAGTCGGCAGGATTTGAACCTGCGCGGGAATATCCCAACAGATTTCGAGTCTGTCGCCTTAACGACTTGGCCACGACTACAAACTGTCAACTGCCATTGATCTGGACGTTTTGGAAAAACGAACTATTTTTATTCATTATTCACACCTGGGTGGAAAAATCTCAACAGATTTCCACTGTCTCACTAAACTCTACGCAGGACTACCAAGTGATTATATCTTTTATCATATTTGGGAATCAAAAGGAATCGGCGGATTTGATTGGTCCACCTCTCGATCTGCAGTCGAATGCCCTTCCAATTTTCTATACTCCCGACTTTCTTCTCCACGAATTATCTAATGCCAAATTATTTACATTTTCTACCCTTTTTGTTAATATTCATCTCGCAAAATTGTGCTTTTCTTTATTCCTTCACATAACGTAATTAAAATTTTGACCTTGTCTATCTTCGTAGATTACGTAGTCGGCAGAATTTGAACCTGGGCGGGATAATCCCAACAGATTTCTAGTCTGTCGCCTTAACCACTCGGCCACGACTACCAACTGCGGATTCCGTTTGATGTGGACATATTCCTAAAAAGAACTGTTTTTATTTGTTAGGACGTAGACTACTATCTATTCGAAATCTATGATTGGCGCAGTTAAATTAAAGAAATAAATTACTGTTTGAGAATTCTGCTTTATTTGTAAAAAGTCCCATTACTCTGACCTATAGGTGGAAAAATCTCGACAAATTTCCACTGTCGCCCTAACCTTTACCGACGACTACATGTTGATTATCAGATCTAATCGTGCTCTTTCCAGAGACCATGCTATGTTAATTTTTTATCATACTTGGGATTAAAAAGGAGCGGGCGGATTTGAACCACCGACCTCTTGATCTGCAGTCGAATGCTCTGCCATTGAGCTATACTCCCGACTATCTTCTCCAGGAATTATGTATTACACAAATTCTTTTGACCTGCTACTCATCTTATTAATATTCGTCTAACAAAATTGTTTTATTCTTTATTCCTTTCCCTAACGTAATGTCATAATATTTTGACCAAACCTTATATATTCGGAGATCGCGTAGTCGGCAGGATTTGAACCTGCGCGGGAATATCCCAACAGATTTCGAGTCTGTCGCCTTAACCACTCGGCCACGACTACAAACTGTCAACTGCCATTGATCTGGACGTTTTGGAAAAAAGAACTATTTTTATTCATTAATCAGACCTGGGTGGAAAAATCTCAACAGATTTCCGCTGTCGCACTAAACTCTACGCAGGACTATCAAGTGATTATATCTTTTATCATATTTCGGAAACAAAAGGAATCGGCGGATTTGATCGGTCCACCTCTCGATCTGCAGTCGAATGCTCTTCCAATTTTCTATACTCCCGACTTTCTTGTCCACGAATTATCTAATGCCAAATTATTTACATTTTCTACCCTTTTTGTTAATATTCATCTCGCAAAGTTGTGCTTTTCTTTATTCCTTCACATATTTGGACCTTGTCTATCTTCGTAGATTACGTAGTCGGCAGAATTTGAACTTGCGCGGGAAAATCCCAACAGATTTCTAGTCTGTCGCCTTAACCACTCGGCCACGACTACAAACTGCGGATTCCGTTTGATGTGGACGTATTCCTAAAAAGAACTATTTTTATTTGTTGGAACGGAGACTACTATCTATTCGAAATCTATGGTTGGTGTAATTAAATTAAAGAAAGAAATTACTGTTTGAGAATTGTGCTTTATTTGTAAAAAGTCCCATTACTCTGACCTATAGGTGGAAAAATCTCGACAAATTTCCACTGTCGCCCTAACCTTTACCGACGACTACATATTGATTATCAGATCTAATCGTGCTCTTTCCAGAGACCATGCTATGTTAATTTTTTATCATACTTGGGATTAAAAAGGAGCGGGCGGATTTGAACCACGGACCTCTTGATCTGCAGTCGAATGATCTGCCATTGCGCTATACTCCCGACTATCTTCTCCAGGAATTATGTAATACACAAATTCTTTTGATCTACTACTCATCTTATTAATATTCGTCTAGTAAAATTGTTCTTTTCTTTATTCGTTTCCCTAACGTAATGTCATAATATTTTGACCAAACCTTACATATTCGGAGATTGCGTAGTCGGCAGGATTTCAACCTGCGCGGGAATATCCCAACAGATTTCAAGTCTGTCGCCTTAACCACTCGGTCACGACTACAAACTGTAAACTGCCATTGATCTGGACGTTTTGGAAAAAAGAACTATTTTTATTCATTATTCAGATCTGGGTGGAAAAATCTCAACAGATTTCCGCTGTCTCACTAAACTCTACGCAGGACTACCAAGTGATGATATCTTTTTATCATATTTGGGAATCAAAAGGAATCTGCGGATTTGATCGGTCCACCTCTCGATCTGCTGTCGAATGCTCTTCCATTTTTCTATACTCCCGACTTTCTTCTCCTCGAATTATCTAATACCAAATTATTTACATTTGCTATTCTTGTTAATATTCATCTCGCAAAACTGTGACTTTTTTTATTCCTGCACCAAACGTAAATAAAATTTTGACCTTATCTATCTTCGTAGATTACGTAGTCGTCAGAATTTGAACCTGGGCGGGATAATCCCAACAGATTTCTAGTCTGTCGCCTTAACCACTCGGCCACGACTACAAACTGGGGATTCCGTTCGATGCGGACGTTTTCCTGAAAACAACTATTTTATTTGTTAGAACTTACACCACTATCTATTGGAAATCTATGGATGGCGCAGTTAAATTAAAGAAAGAAATTACTGTTTGAGAATTGTACTTTATTTGTAAAAAGTCCCATTACTCAGACCTATAGGTGGAAAAATCTGGACAAATTTCCACTGTCGCACTAACCCTTACCCACGACTACATAGTGATTATCAGATCTAATCGTGCTCTTTCCGGAGACCATGCTATGTTAATTTTTATCATACTTGGGATTAAAAAGGAGCGGGCGGATTTGAACCACCGACCTCTCGATCTGCAGTCGAATGCTCTGCCACTGAGCTACACTCCCGACTTTCTTCTCCAGGAATTATGTAATACACAAATTCTTTTGACCTACTACTCCTCTTATTAATATTCATCAAGCAAAATTGTTCTTTTATTTATTCCTTTCCCTAACGTAATGTCATAATATTTTGACCAAACCTTATATATTCGGAGATTGCGTAGTCGGCAGGATTTGAACCTGCGCGGGAATATCCCAACAGATTTCGAGTCTGCCGCCTTAACGACTCGGCCACGACTACAAACTGTCAACTACCATTGATCTGCACGTTTTGGAAAAAAGAACTATTTTTCTTCGTTATTCAGACCTGGGTGGAAAAATATCAGATTTCCACTGTCTCACTAAACTCTACGCAGGACTACCAAGCGATTAGATCTTTTATCATATTTGGGAATCAAAAGGAATCTGCGGATTTGATCGGTCCACCTCTCGATCTGCAGTCGAATGCTCTTCAATGTTTCTATACTCCCGACTTTCTTCTCCACGAATTATTTAATACCAAATTATTTACATTTTGTACCCTTTTTGTTAATATTCATCTCGCAAAATTGTGCTTTTCTTTATTCCTTCACCTTGTCTATCTTCGTAGATAGATAGATAGATAGATAGATTGTTTGTTTAATAAGATTAACACATAGCAGCCAAGAGGCTGATTGCGTGCTAAATTTTACAAGAGAAATGATTAAATTAGTTATTCTATATTTACAGAAGTTTAAAATTACATTACAATTGATAATTCTATACAGAAGTTTAAAGTTACATTACAAATTAGCTATGAAACTAGTAAATTTCTAAAAAAATGTTAGCCAGTCTAAAACTGAATATCAGAATCGATTGTCAGTTAATATTATTGATATGCCTTGCAGATGAAGGGAAAAAACTGTTTCTAAAACTGGTGATTTCATTAAACAGTTTCTCGCATGCATCCACACGCTAGTCACTTAATGGTTTGATGCCCGATTTTTGTAAACAATCCGCATAACCTGTCAGTGGATAGATGATTGATAAAACACGCTTTTGAACCCGTTCCAGGGCATTAGATAAGTAGGAAGGAAGGGCGAAGTGGAAAACTTGACAGCTGAATTCCATGACTGGTCTGACGCAGGTAGGGTAAAAATTTATTATGTCAGCTTCAGGTACATGAGCACGTTTCAACTGAATAATAAAATAAATCCGTTTGTTCGCCTTCTTAACTATGTTAGTTATGTGTTGGTTCCATTTTAGCTCTTTAGAAATTGTCAAACCTAGGATTCTTGCGTGGTTCACTGTCTCGATTTGGCCTGAGATGATCTTAAGGCGCGGAAATTCTTTCTCAGGTTTTGTAAAACTGATAACAAGTTCCTTGCACTTGGAGGTATTTAATTGCATCTTGTTTTCTACAAACCAATTTTGAACACAATCGACTGTATCTTGAATTTTACTGGGTGTGTTGATGTAAATAATTTCAGATACCGTAGCATCATCGATGTATTTCCATCGCTCATGATGTGGGGGGCGTAGGTCATTTATCATTAGGATGAATAACCAAGGTCCCAATTTGGTTCCTTGAGGGACACCGGAAGGAATGTCAATCCATTCAGACATGCAGTCTCTTGCAAGTTTCACCCGTTGTTGCCTGTTCATCAAAAAGTCAATTACCCACCGCTTAATGAAATTTGGCATTGGCAATTGGATGATTTTCGTGGCTAAGATCTTATGATCAATCAAGTCGAAGGCCTTCTTATAGTCAAAAAGAACCACTCTTACAGCGTTTCCAGTTCCATCTGTGGCTTGAGTCCACGCATGAACCATAGAAATTAAGGCTTTTGTAGCAGATGATCGAGGGATGCCACCAAATTGAAAAGGATCAATTGACGACAACACTGCTGGAGCGATATATTTTTCAACAACAAACTCTTCTGCAAGTTTAGACAGAACCGGGGTTAACGAAATAGGTCGGAGCTGTTTGCTTATGTCTTTAACAGGTTTCTCTTTCGGAATAGGTGTAATGTTAGCTTGTTTCCAGCATGAGGGCAGTCTTTTTTGCTTGTAGGACGAATTCAATAAGTCCGATACAGAGGGAGCAAGGATTTCGGCATAATCACGAAGAATCCAATTGGGGATATCATCAGGACCTGGAGCTTTATGCGGGTTCAAGCTTTTCAGTTTTTTCAAGACCGATGCAGTATTTGTCAAATTCATGTTTACATCTAACGGATAATCAGGAATCTCCTCAAACAAGGTGTTCAAATCTGTAACATTTAAGGGATCATAAGTATTCATTGGTTCTATTAGGCTTTTGTTAATTAAATCTGCAAAACCTTTGTTTGTTAAATGTTCTGTATCTTCGACATAAAGTTGGTTAAGCAAACTGCCAGATACAGGTCTCATACCGGAGATACGTTTAACCTCTGTCCACCAAGATTTGGGGTTAGACTTTTTCAGATTAGCAACTTTTGAAGCAAAATAGTCTGCCCGGCAAGATTTTCTCATTCTATTCACTTTATTTCGGTAGAATTTGAAAAGAGTAGTGTCAGTATTAGATGAAAACGCACGTTGTCGAAACTTGATCAGCTGTTTCAATTTTTCGGTTATCCATGGGTTGTCGTTGCGATGGAATTTAACGTGTTTCTCAGGCATAAGGATGTCATAACCCGTCTTTATTGCGGAGCATAAGATATCACAATTCTTATCGCACGGTTCGGAGGAATCGATAAGTTGCCAGTCAAAGTTACTCAGATATCGACCAAGTTCTTTTTTGCGTGATTGACGTATGTCTCTTTTTATTACTGTCTTTCTACTTGTGGTTTCTGATGATGTTTTAACTTTGGGCTCAACCATTATCACATTATGGTCTGATAATCCGAAAGGAGGGAAAACCATGGCTGGTTGTACATCGTAAAATTTATGCATGTTTGTAAGTATAATTAAGATCCAAAATCTTGGCACCACGAGTTGGTTTATCAACCAATTGTTTTAACTGAAAATCTCGGCAAAGATCTTTAGTGTCAAAGTGGTTAAAATCACCAGCAATAATAATTCCACAGCCTGGAAAAAGACTTTCCAGTAGTGTCAGTGAGTCTGATAGGTATTGAAAAAGATCTGTATTGCTGGAACTTGGAGGATGGTTGACGCACGCAGAAACAATGCCGTTAATTCCCCTTGGTAATCTTGGTGGTCTAATGTGTGTCCATAAAACCTCAAAGTCTAAATGTTCAATTTCAGGTAATCGTTTGAAACGGATGGAATTCTTTATGTACATGCATGCAGACACCACCGTGGATACCAAGACTACGATCCCGCCTCACGAGGTGGTAATCAAATAAAGTCGCGTGGGTGTCACAAACGGACTCTCGCAGCCAAGTTTCAGTTATAAAACCCAAATCAAAACTTTGTGCAGAGGTCAAAATACGTAGCTCGTCAAGCTTAGGAACTAGAGACATGACATTGGTTAGCATAATTTTTGGAACGAATTCAGTTCTTGGAGAATGAGTTTTGGTAATAGGAATTTTAACAAGGTTACTGAGATTTCGAGTACACATTGGTTTGAGTCGGCCGAAATGCTGTCTTCTAGACCTTCCCATACCGTGTACTGTAGAAATGTTTTGCAAGGGTGTCTCCGCCATTATACAAGGGTTGAGTAGCTCCCATTCTGGGTCGAGTTTATTTTCTTCTGAGTTGTGTTTATTCGTAACCTCGGGTATATAAACTGATGTGGTGAGTGATGTGGCCAGTTTTTCATGACATCTGGCGCCATTGTGTGTGTTTTATAGCGTGTTGCCTGTCAGTTGCTGATGTTGTTAAAAAAAATTTTACTTCCTTTCTTTCTAACGGTATGAAAAGTAACATTTTTACAGGATTACGGCAAGCCCACATTTTATGCTTTTAACTTTGAATCAACAAATTCTTCTCGAATCTGCAGGATTATATGCTTAATAATATGCATAAAAATATTGCTTCGACTGTGATTGGTTGATTTGAGTGCAGTTAATCCCAAACAGCAGTGCAATTTTCTGTAATCACAGTGCAATTTTCTGTAATAACAGTGCAATTTTCTGTAATCACAGTGTAATTTTCTGTAACCACAGCGCAATTTTTTGTTGGAGGAAAAACAATATGATGATAAAATCAACCAATAAGTTTAGGGCAGTTTATTTTACGGCCCACAGATTGCTTCAAAACAAAACAAACATGGCGCTGCGCTACATAAAGTAAAAGTTGACTTCGGTTGGAAAATATGGCTTTTATCTTTTTTTTAACTGATGTAAAAGCTTTCACCTATAAACAAGACTAACAAAACTTACATAGTTGAATGGAATTTCCAGCTGTTAGCGTTGTGTAATATCATATAATAAAGCCAGGAAAACTTTGCCAGTGGAATGTTCGCTATTTAAAACGTAAATTAAAACTACAATTGTCTCGAACATTTTTATGTAAATTATTAATAAGCAATAGCATAGTTTCTCTTGAAATTTAGATGAACATGCACTCGTGAGTTTTTCAAAGACCTCAAATAGCACTCGTCCTTAGGACTCGTGCTATTTCAGTCGTGCATGTTATATCCAAATTGCACTCGAACGTCCGAAACCATGCTATTCCCTATACTAATAGCACTGCTTTTGTTAATATATTTAAATTAAGATAAAATATTTCATGGGGCCGGTTGGTCAAAGCTGCATGGGTTACCTTAACCCTAGGTTAACCTAAAATTCAAAGCGAACTTCCTCACAGCTTGTTTATAAACTTGCAAATATTTCTTCAGAGATCTTGTCTGGATCAATAGGAGTTTACTTCTCTGAAGTTTTGAAATAAACAGACGTGCAGAAATACATAAACTAAAACAGCAGGTTAAACTTTGAACCCAGAGTTAGCGCTAACCTACCTTTGAACAACCGGCCCCTGCTGTATACTGCTCCGTATGTTTGAAATTGCATTATATATATTACACTTGCAGCAAAAATTGATCAATGAATGCATATCTTGAAAAAACATTTATTAAAATATTTGTTTTGCATGTCAAGCATATAATTAAGTAAGAAAGTTATAAATATTTAAAGTAAAAAATTCTTTCGTTATTTCGACAAAATCAGTTGACGATTTCTATATTAATATCTTCTGATTTGTCTCTCAGTGCATATTTACAAAGTTTTTCTGACTGTGTTGCCAACAAAATATTTAACGGGTGGTGTAAATAGCGAGCAACATTTGACATTTGATATAGTTAATATTAAGTTCTGTTATGGTTTATATAGACATTTAAGTGATGACATTTTTGAGTGACATTATAGGCGTTAGTTGTATCAGTATTTTGTAAGAGAGACACGCGAGAGTAAAGGGACGGTTTAAAGGACGCATAGTTAGAGAGATTAACGTAAAGTTGTATGTTTGAGTCAAGCCCTACATGGATCTACCTTTCAGGTACAGATGTTTAATTGTTTTATATGTTATATTTGTAGTATTTTGTTATTAGTCAATTTTACCATGTTATGTCGCGAAAATATGATTGGAATGCATGTGTTTTAGCCTTTATACTTATACTAGGTAACTTTAATTTTGTATAGAATATATTATCTCATTAAATATTAAAAGAAATCCCTGTTCGACTCAGTAAACCAGTCAGTCAGTGCCAACCAACTTCTGAAGGTTATGTGTGCCGATTAGCAGGCAAAGGCGAGTGTTGGTACAAGTAATTTGAGAATCAAAGACGATAGTTTTGCGTGACATTGAATAATTGAACATTGAAAATTGCGAAATGGTCGAACCAGGAGTACAAATAACCGGCCTTAGTTCAGAAAATGCTGACCCAGAGCGACAAGTCGCAAATTAAAAGTAAACGCCGACAACTTAGAGCTCGAATCACTCGTTCTATAAAACGTATTAGGGAATTTATTGAACAAAACAATCACAATAAAACACGATTTGATAAAGAGATGGCAGAATTGAGGCGCGATTTTGAAAGCGCACGGGAGTTCCACACGCAATTATATGATTTCGCAGACGAATCCCAATTACCAACGATGGACAAGTGGGAAAACGATCTAACGAACGATGTTTATTCGATCGAAGAAGAAACTGAACTTTATTTAAGTACGATTTCGTTGCCCGAGGCATCACAAACCTCGCAAATCCAAAGTACCTCGCAAAATATGCAAAGTATGCAGACTCTCACTGAGCCTGAGATTGAACCTGAGACTATACCTGTGTCAAGTATTGAAAATAACCCAGCAAACGAAATAACTGAAGCCCCACAAGTCTCTCCCATTTCAGTAGAATCTGGTCAAAATACAATAAATACGAATTTATCCTCCCCAACAACACCTCGCCCCTTTGACGCATGGATAGACGATTTGGTAGAGTTTAAAGTGTATATGAAATGAAAATTTCGATATCGGGTTTTTTGCATTTTCTGAAAATTTGGTCTTTTCCGATCATAAAAATACAAACCTTGTTGAAAAATTCGAACCAGAAGTTTGTTAATTTTACGATTAAAGTTCGCTTTTTCGACTATCTACTGGCGAAATTCCTGACATTCCATCGCGCGGCCAGTGACGTATGCAGTATGACACAGTGCGACCTTTCGATATGTAAACACTATGAAAATTATAGCTTCGTCTGGGTAGAATTGGGTTTTTGAGAGATTTTGAAGAAAATTGAAACGAATCCACTTTCTGTAGACTTCGCTTTCAATCTATAGATACAATATAATTACAACATGACGAGTTGTAGCGTATAAGCGGCCGAAAATTAAAATTAAAATGCAAATTCGATGAGACAAGAGACTATATCTACGTTGTAGGTTTCAGACCGCATATTATGTAGATAGGCTTAGGCTATAGCTGATATTAATTATGGCAAACATTGTAGTAACTAGTGTAAGCATAACATGGAAATTAATACTAAATATCTACATTTACTGACATACCATAGCATGAGCATGGACCATTCCAAAACTAACAAATTTTGAATTGCATATATATATATATATATATAGCATGGTAAAATACGATAGGGTATTAAAAAGGACTTTACTTATAATATAGCTGCTTCTAATGATGGGCTCTACTTCAGTACTTCATTATATTCTTTCACTCACAACCGTTCGTTAAGTTCACATTGAGAATCTATTACATGTAGTTGCGTGTTTTTGTACACGAAATAGACCAGAATTTGAGCCTCTAGAAAACCTCGGCAAGAAACGCGTGCATGTTTTGCGCGACAGGCTGATAGCGCGTCTACCGACGTGACGAAACTCACACCAGCACTCGCACGCAATCTTGTTTGCATCTGTACTATATCTACTGTAACCCTATAAAGCAGTGCAGTCAGTTTTTATGCATTTACTATGCATGCTGGAAGTGGTCTGCAATTCTCCCATCCCAGCATGCCACTACTGCTCGAAGATATCTAATTAATCAAACAGTGAGTCGTTAATTTCATGTTTGCAAATACTACTAAAGAAGTTACTTATGTATGGTCGAAATATATATAAGATTTGCCTACCAAAACCCAAGGCTAAGTCAAATCACTGTTATTACCCATTAGTTATTACCCATTACCCAAAGATAAATTACAGACATACTGTATAACAAAGAATACAAGATATCGTTTAGAATACAAATATATACAAGAAATAGTGATATTTAATTATCTTGGGTTCTGCTTGTTGGCTTATGATACTTTTTCCCTGACTTTATATTAGAGAAAAGCCCCTGCGTCTCTAGTAGGCTACTGTTCGATGGGTGACGACTATTATCATATTACAACATATAGGCTAACATAACACTAATCTTGCAGAACTAGTATGGTTCCATGCTGAATTAATATAAACGAGTATGTTTATGACATTCAGTATATAGTTCATAATTTTCAGTCTTAATCAGTAAATCCGTCTGACCGTGTAGCTCAGTTGGTAGAGCGTCGATCTAGTAATTCGAAGGTCGCGGGTTCAAGACCCAGCCGCGGCAGACAATATCTTTCTGCTTGGCCAGTTGCGCGGGTATGGAAATTATGAAATACACACTCGAGAACATTTTCAACTTTTCAACTTAGTGCATAATCCCAGTGCTGTGTGATGCATTCTGCGTCCTTGTCCTCGAACGTAAATTTGTCAATGCACTCCAAAATTTCCTTACAGCATCTATATTCTCTAGCGTCCTGCAATAATTCGTCACTACAATGTCCACATGAGCACCTTAAAATAAACTCGCATATCAGACGAAACAGGGTAATAAATAGTCGAGGAACGGGTTAATATAATATTACTTTTATGACTTTACTTACCATGAATTAACAGCTACATTTTTCTTAAATCTCGCCTCAAGAGTATCATGAAGAATGCCGTCTTCGTCCGTTTGGTCTTCCTCGTAGTCACTATATGCGACTAGCTCAAATTGATATGGCTGAACAACAGACGATTGCTCAGCGATGTCCTCATTACCTGTTGACCCTTCTGTCTCTGTCTGTGATTCAAAGCTTTCGTTATCGGACATTTTTATAGCGAAATATAAAGGCAACTGTCTGATGTTCGTGTTATTTTGTTGTTTTCGTATAGTGAAACACTTCGGCGTGTCATACTGCATACGTCACAAGGCCCGGAACTCTAGGTACCAGTCTTTCGCCAGTAGATAGTCGAAAAAGTGAACTTTAATCGTAAAATTAACAAACTCCTGGTTCGAATTTTTCAACAAGGTTTGTATTTTTATGATCGCAAAAGACCAAATTTTCAGAAAATGCAAAAAACCCGATATCGAAATTTTCATTTCATATACACTTTAGCCCAAATCATCTCAAAGTGTTTCTGTAGCTGACGCACTTTATAAACTAGAAGCGAGTAAAGATATACCGACCATTAAACTTCCCACTATTCAAAGGAAACGCGCTCTTCTATGCCGATTTTATTGATCGATTCAAGATTCATATTCATGACAAACCGCACTTGACAGATGACATGCAAATGATTCAATTAAAAATGCACGTTACCGGAGACGCAGAA
The DNA here is from genome assembly GCA_902702795.2 of Paramuricea clavata. Lineage (NCBI taxonomy): Eukaryota > Metazoa > Cnidaria > Anthozoa > Malacalcyonacea > Plexauridae > Paramuricea > Paramuricea clavata. The sequence continues at coordinate 19,019 of CACRXK020001001.1, read as the reverse complement.
CGCGCGATTTCGGGACTTGGGTCCAAGGGTGTTATATATGCGAGTGCGACAGCATTAAAGATTTTAAAGGAACAATTTGGACAGCCAAGTACCATAGCTCGTTCTTTGGTAAATCAACTTACCAAGGGAGACAAGATTCAACGTAACGATAGAAGCGCGCTTCGAGAATTTTCCATAGACTTAGTTAATTGCGTAGCAACCATGCACCAAGTCAAGTACTTCGCTGACGTCAATGCCAGTGACAATCTCCGAAAGATAGTAATGAGATTACCGGATTATTTCGTTCAGAAATGGAAAGGCGTAGTAATAGATATTAGAGAGAAACAAAGATCTCCTACGATTTCCTACGACCGTTTTAAGTGTCCCACGTTTGGATCGTCCGTGGTTGAAATAATTTGCATACCTTCGAAACATCGACTTCTCGCATAAAGCTGGTCCAATTGATCTTATCTTAAGTGTCCAGTTCAGTCATTTGCACGCAGAAGATGAAGTACGTCAAGGCCGTCAATTTGAGCCTGTTGGGGGAAAAAACAAAGCTAGGATGGTTTGTCATCGGTTCTGATAGTTCACAGAAAACGTCCAAAGTATGTTCAATAAGTTTTGTCCAACCCGTCAACCTAGAGAAATTCTACGAGTTTGAAACCCTCGGAATCCAAGCCCCCCAATGTCATTGTCCACAGATAGCTATGTCATCTGACGACAGAAGAGCCATCAAGTTAATGGAGAACTCCTGTAAGCAGCAAGGAGGGAGATATGTCATTGGACTTCCTTGGAAGAAAGATAACAATCTTTTGCCTAACAATTATTGTCTCGCTGAGAAAAGATTGTTTTCTCTGGAAAGAAGCCTGAAAAGAAACGATGTTAAGCTAAGGCTAGTCTGTACAACCAAGTTATTAATGAGTACGAGAGAAACGATTGGTCGTGTCAGTTGTCACAAGAAGAAGTAGAGGCCAAAGATAAACCAAAATATTACCTGCTTCATCACGGAGTTTATCGACCAGAGAAGAAAAGTACGCCTTTGAGAGTAGTATTCGACCCTGCCTGCCAATATCAAGGAGTATCATTGAATTCGTTTCTCTACAAAGGTCCTTGTCTTATTGGAAATCTACTTGGAGTGTTATTGCGCTTTAGAGAAGATCTTGTTGGCCTTGTTGGCGATATATCGAAGATGTATTTGCAGATTTGCCTGCCCGAAGAAGACACGCTTGTCCACCGATACTTATGGAGAGATTTAGATGAAAGTCGAGACCCGACAGTTTATTACGCACTCCAAAGAGTCATGTTCGGAGATAAACCATCGCAAGTTATGTTATGATCAAGATTGCGTATGAGAATGAGTCCAATGTCCTCGAGCTGCCGTGATTCTCAAACGTGATCGATACATGGATGATCTTATTCATTCAACAAACACGCAGGAAGAAGCAGAAAAGTCCAAAGGCGAAGTCGACGACGTGTTAGCTACGGGGAGTTTTAAGATAAAGGAATTAATGGTTTGTTTCGTCTTCCGTTCAAGAAATGCAAGCTGAGAACGTTTCTAGTCCTGAAGAAGAAAATCCTGATTTCAAAGATAACGTGATAGGTGTAAATAGTGAATGTACAACGACAAAGAATGTCAACCTACACTGCGAAGAAGGAGTCAAAACCTTAGGAGTCAATTGGAATCCACAGACTGACAAATTCAGTTTCTCAGTAAAGGAAATAAAGATAGAAACGTTAACGAAGAGAACAGTTCTGTCGAGAATTTCACGTTTGTTTGATCCACGTACTTGGATTGGCTTCTGTAGTAACTATCAAAGCAAGAGTCGCTCTCCAAGAAATCTGGAAAGCAACGAAGTATGACTGGGACGACCCACTGCCTGAAGAAATACGCACTTTATGGTACAAACTTTTCCGAGAATTGGAAAGTTTAAACTCGATTACAATTTCGCGTTGTTTACGTCCTGATAAAATTTGTGGTTCATCCGAGTTGCATGTATTCGCTGATGCCAGTGCCACAGCTTATAGAGCGGTTGCATATCTGCTCTGGCCCACCACAGAAAGTCCTAAAGTTAATCTCATCGCCTCAAGAAAAGAGTTGTTCCTTACGTCCACGGTTAGAGCTTATGGCAGCACTGGTTGCTTCAAGATTGGCAAGTACCATTTACAACGAGTTTAAAGCGAAGCCAGATGTAGTTAAACTGTGGTCCTATTCGAAGATCGTTTTGCATTGGTTACGATCCGATTCTGCATTGTTGAAGGCATTCGTTGGAGTTCGGGCAGTTGAAATCCAGTCAACATGGGAATCAAGTCATTGGCGTTATGTTCCTTCTGGTCTGAATCCTGCCGACGATTTAAGTCGAGGAACTGATGTTAAAAATATGTATGATCGTTGGTTCCAAGGACCGGCGTTCCTGCAATTGCCAAACAGCGAGAGGCCAAGCGAAAGTGTGGAGACCATTCAGAATCATCCAGAAAGAAAGAAATCCAAAATCCTGGGGAGTTTCAATCCTGATGTCCCGTGCATAGATCCAAAAATCTTTTCAAATTGGCAACGATTGGTCAGAATTACAGCTTACTATACAAGCGTTACGATCCCAACGACTTACAACCCCTTACCCATAACCTTACCCTTTGTAAGAGAGACACGCGAGAGTAAAGAGACGGTTTAAAGGACGGATAGTTAGAGAGATTAACGCAAAGTTGAATGTTTGAGTCAAGTCCTACAGGGATCTACCCTTCAGGGAGAAATGTTTAATTGTTTTATATGTTATATATATATTTGTAGTATTTTGTTATTAGTCAATTTTACCATGTTATGTCGCGAAAATATGATTGGAATGCATGTGTCTTTATACTTGTACTAGGTAACTTTCATTTTGTATAGAATACATTATCTCATTAAATATTAAAAGAAATCCCTGTTCGTCTCAATAAACCAGTCAGTACCAACCAACGGGTGACCTTCATTTTTCATTTTGTTCATATATCGATATGTAATAGATTGGTTACTCCTACAATTAGTGTAGATAAACACATGACTACAATACATGGAAGAGAACATATAAACACTTTGTTCATTGTTAAATGGAAATCGCGTTTACGTTTAAATATAGACCAATCACTCAACCAATCAATCAAGAAAAGAATTTATATTAGCTTTATATTAATATAATTAGCAAAACAATCCGGGAGGTTGCAATTTCAATCGGGCATAGGAAAAAACATGCACGCACTGGACTCATATAGACTCAAAATTCGACTGAAAAAATTTTCATAGGCTTGATTTCAATGTGAAAATTCGCAAGAAACATTCATAAAACAATCGCGCGCGCGTGGTTGGCATGTCTCCCGACAACTTATCCTTTACTAGTTAATTAAATACGCCTTCGCCCATTTAGTACTACTAAATTGTAAATTTCGACATACTAAAACGCTGTTTTCTGACCATCAGAACTCTGTCAAATCTTCCCCAAAATCCAAGAAATGGTATTTCAGAGACTGGCTAAATTTAAGATTTTCCTCGGTCCTTTGGCCCTCGATCGCTTTCAGCCACCCCAATCAAAATGAGCTTCTTACGGCACTGGTTAATGTGTCGCTGAATGACTGATTGTGAATACTTTATTCCTAATATACCGTTGTTATACCTTTTATTCAATTTAACGTTTGTTGTATTTGCAGTTTTACAATTAAACAAAACTAATTGGGTGCGCCTATGTGTACGTACTTTGTTTCCTGCTTTTCAGTTTTTATCTTGTTTGAAGTGGCCCCTCCTCATTTTTTTGGATATTAATGAGTATGAAAGTCCAGAGAGGCTAACATTTAAACAACAGAGAGCGACGACATCAACTGATCATCTGAGCGTATGCGTTCCTTTTGGCTTCCGGTTGACTGAGTTGGAGTTTTGGTGGTGAGTCGGGTGTCGTGGGTAATATGTCTTACGTGGTGGATAAAAAGTAGTGCATCGTGGATATCATTATGATTTATTTTTTTATTTATTTTCTGATTCGCCCAAGATGTTGGAATTACACATAAAAGAAATAAAGTATTCACAAGAGATGGGCTATATATAAGGGCTATATATATGCCATATGGCTTTTGTTTTAGGCCCCTATAGGTTATAAATTTAAACTAATTAGCAGAATAATATGCAGCATCTGCTATCAGTTCGCGTGCTTTTAGGAGAAAGGAAAAATAATAGTTAAATATTATATAATATGATAGTAAGCTATATTTACAATTCAATTTTTGATTTATAATTTTCCTATACTTACAGGAATATGTTATTCTATTAAATTTAGATCTGAGAAGTACTTTGATGATGTCTCTTCAATGTAAGGTTTGGAGATAAATCTGCAACATATATTACTAGGGCCTGTTAACAAATTATGTTATGGAATTTACGCATGTAAGATGGCGACTTCAGGCATTGGCTAAACAAACAGTTTGACTAAATGATTGTATGGAAATCTTGTCTTGTATTTACTTTCGTTGAAATTTAGTACAGTACAGTTTTGAACGAGTGAAAGAGAGCTTTAACCTTCCGAGCAATTTGATGAAAATATGAAGCACTTGCAGAGGCGCTAAAGAATCTTCCTTGAAAAAATTCGGCGGCATGCATGCAACTGTGCAGTCTGGCTCGATTCACTTTAAACATGGATAAAATACACTGGTATTGTTTAATTCACAACGTCCTTTCTGACCATAGCGTCAAAGTGTCAAACCCCCAAACTATTGATAAGTAAATAAAAGTAAATTATTCACTTACGTTGACCAGGAGAGGAGAAATGCACATGAAAGGAGAAAAAATATTGCCGTGTCCATCTTCGAAATGAACTTTAATTCTAGATCTGTTGGCTTTGCTCGTCAACACCCTATATATTCAGCCAACTGGAACTAATACAATACGATTGACGGAATTCATGGTAATACGATAGTAATATTCTGTCAACATGGCTGAACGCAAACTAGCGGACGCGGATCGGCGGACGCAGACTGGCAGACGCGGACTGGCGGGAAAAAGTTTAATATCATTGAAAATAACTTTAAAAATAAATAAATATAATAATATTAATAATATTATTAATATTATAGTTAATATTAATAATATTAATAAAATCGTTTTTCTTCTTCACATTATGTGACAACCGAATTCAATAATTGTTAAATATGCTTGTGATGTTACTCTGAGTGTATATCCACACCGGGCAAGCTTGAAAAATATGCCTGACCACGGTGGGAATCGAACCTACGACCTTTGGAATGCTAGCCCAATGCTCTGCCAACTGAGCTACGTGGTCTGATCGGTTCGAGTATATGATATTTCGGAACAGAATCTAGTTCCTTTGATATCAATGTAATCTAGTAATAATGATATTTTCTGTGTTGGTGCAATGTACTCAGGTGAATAAGATGCTTGTGATGTTACTCTGAGTGTATATCCACACCGGGCAAGCTTGAAAAATATGCCTGACCACGGTGGGAATCGAATTCTGTTCCCAAATATCACATACTCGAACCGACCAGACCACGTAGCTCAGTTGGCAGAGCATTGGGCTAGCATCCAAAGGTCGTAGGTTCGATTCCCACCGTGGTCAGGCATATTTTTCAAGCTTGCCCGGTGTGGATATACACTCAGAGTAACATCACAAGCATCTTATTCACCTGAGTACATTGCACCAACACAGAAAATATCATTATTACTAGATTACATTGATATCAAAGGAACTAGATTCTGTTCCGAAATATCATATACTCGAACCGATCAGACCACGTAGCTCAGTTGGCAGAGCATTGGGCTAGCATTCCAAAGGTCGTAGGTTCGATTCCCACCGTGGTCAGGCATATTTTTCAAGCTTGCCCGGTGTGGATATACACTCAGAGTAACATCACAAGCATCTTATTAACCTGAGTACATTGCACCAACACAGAAAATATCAATTGTTAAATAATTTCACAATCACGTGTCATGTGTTGACACCACGCGCTTTCATATAAAAAGATTCATTCATACAGGATCAAATATTTTAAAAGGAAAATTCCAAACACATGGTATTTGCTTAGTTATTCCACAAAATATTCCCGACTTAGTGGATAGCGTTTGACAAGAAGTGCATAAATGAGGAAGTCAGGAAGATACGGGTCGCGAGACGGGACGTGTGATCATGACATGGCTTCATTGTCTGTCAGTGCAGAAAAAGCAAATTTGACGTGCCATCTTCTTCAAACAGTCAAACGTGTTTTCAGGAAGGCCCAATCGCTATTGTCGAAAGAGAATGCCATTGTTCCAGCACCAGGAAGCAATGACATGGCCTTCATGGTCAGTGGCGTAACGCAACCGCTGGGGGCCCTCCGTCAATCGGCCACTTTGGGCCCCTTTGCTCCACTAAAAATAGGCTGTCGCCAAAAAATCGGACATTGTACCATTTTTCCATTCGGACATTGTACCATTTTCGGACATTGTACCATTTTAGGGGTCCAAAAATTTTTCCGGACATACCCAATGAAATTGCAATTAATTCATTCTAGTATCTCGTCCTTTACCTCAGCCGTGACGTACTAAATCCGTCGCAGCTTCGGGAAATTTCTCGACGGATTTTGCCTTTTCCAGAGAATGGTTTTTTTTTATTCAATTCAATTAATTCAATTCCCCAGAAATGTGTTATCAAATTTTTTAAGGTCATTTTTGTCGGGGGCCCCTAAAGTTCGGGGGCCCCCCGTCACTGGACACCCTGACACCCTCCCGTTACGCCACTGTTCATGGTCGAAAAGCAAACTTCTAAACGGCCCCACTACGTTTATTTAGAAAAGAATGGAAAAGTGACATGCGAAAACTGCATGATGGTCGTCTGCCAAATTGTGCAAACATACCGTGGCTGTAGCAGAGGAGGTTAAGGCGTCAAAACACACCTCACAATCTCACCACTTTGGTAACTATTGATTCTGGTAAAGGCGTTGTAAAGAAAAGAAACAAGGCGGCAAAGTGGCCAACAAAGGGTGGGCGAAGTGGTAAGAAGTGTCAAGAGGGCACTGTAGTTTTCGACAGGCTCAACCACCACCAACAACAAGAGTAACAACAAGAGCAACATCAACAGCAACGGCAACAGCAACGACAGCGACAACGTCAACGACAACGTCAACAAAAACGACAACGACAACGACAATGGCAACACAACAACGACGACGACAGATTAACTGGAATACGATACGGTCAAAGCAAACCATACCACAATTTATACCAACACATCTGACCACAACAAACTTTACACCAACAACATTGTGACAACTCCCAGCCAACACGGCAACACCAACATTGTCTTAATATGAACAGCTCCCATCCACCTGCTTCTCCTGGTTGTCCTAATTCTCTGTTTAATTGGTTCATATATGTTGGCCTTCTACAATTTTGTCCACCTCAAGTGAATATCTATTTCGCATGTGGACAGGCCCTTAAATTAAACCTGGAGGAAATCGGAGGACCCCCTTGCGACTTTGTTATGGTATCAAAAACAAAGAGACAAGGACAACACAGAAACTAAAAGGAGCGAGCAGTAAACATCTATTTCCATGTCAATAGTGCTTGTTTAAAAAGACAGCATGCATATTTTGTAAAGTCATTTATGCGAACGCCGACAAGAATTAGGGAGATCGATGCTGACACCAGCTCACATTCTTCATCTAAGAGAGTTTGGTTTAATATAGTATAGAAAGTTATTATGCAACAATTATCCAAAACGCAAGTGGTTTTTTCTTGTTTTCCATGTATAAAGTTATGATTATTGATACAATATTGTTTTTAAAATTATTAAGGGACCATTGTTATGTTCATTTATTTATATAGTTTCGCAACATGAGAGCGCTTATATGACACTCTCGTTTTAATCGAACCAGTTGTTTCGTATCTCTTGAAGGTGATAATTGTACATTAGTTGCAAAAGTCAGTATATTCAGACTAATATGCGCTGCAAGCATATAACACAGAAACGTAGTCATTCTGTTCATGCGTTGCGTTAACAGTATAAAAACACCGCTGTAGGCAAAGTAAAAACGACGAACCGGAAAGTTGCAAATGATTGGGGCATTGGTTACAGGGTTTCAACTTACATATTTTATCAGTTAATTGGTAACTTCATGCACTTCAATTCCAGACAATGCACTCTCGCGCATTTTAACATTAGTTTTTATTCAAAACTTTACATATTCTATTCATACTTATTAATACAGTAACTTTCTTACACGTATTTATTCCATCCCCCGCCCCGACAACGCCACTGAAAGGATTCGAAAGCTGGTTTTTGTAAGATCTTAATCATCACGTACCATCACGCAACATCCTTTTGACAGCCGGTTTTTAATTATCCTGCGTATCAGTTTTCTTTCCAGTCGTCAATCGACTGCACGCAGACTGGCACTCATACGCTGATGGACTTTGATGAGCAGGCCATAACAGATGATGAGGAAATTGTCGACTGTCTCAATCAGTATTTTCTACAATTGGTTCCAAGTTGTCTGATAATATTATTGATAATGGCATTGATCCCCTGAGCTTTGTGACTCCTGTATATATTAAATCATTTCATATTAGAAAGATTGCAATACAAGTGGTACTAGATGCATTAAACCTGTTAAAACGTAAAAATCACCAGGCCTAGTCTAGACGGACTTAGTACAAGACTATTAAAAGATGCTGCTGCTCTTTATCGTTGTTGGGCCATTGCTTAACATTTTTAATTTATTTTTGCAAACGGCTATATTTCCCGACGACTGGAAGTTAGCTAACGTTTTTCCAATCTTTGAAGAAGAAAACAAAAGTGATTGCGAATATTACAGACCAATTTCTGTTATTTCTGTTGTTGCAGGAAATTAATTTATCAGCAGTCAAAAATTGGACTGGACCGTATAAGGGTTAGCTTACAATGGTTCAGGTCATACCTCAAGAATAGAAAGCAAGTTTGTTCAGCTATTGGTATGATGTCGTGTCGTCAGCAGAGAAATCAGATGTGGGTTCCCACAAGGTTCTAACCTTCGCCATATTCTATTTCTCTTGTTCACAAACGATCTTACAAATTGTTTGCAAATTAGGGACCGGAAATAAAGTAACTGCTAGGGTAGGCTGGAGTGATTTGGGATGGGCCATGGAAAATCTTTGGCCAGTTTCGATGGGCCGCCAATTTTTTTGTATGTCCACGGTTGGGCAACCAAACAAAAAGCCATGTTAATTATATATTACATAAAGATATTAATAATAAAAGTAAACAAAACTATCCAAATTATCAAATGCAAATGATGCTATTGAAGCCAACTGGTACTTTGTTTATTCAACAACAACAAGTGGTCAAATCACAGCAGGGGGTTAGCTTACAATGGTTCAGGTCATACCTCAAGAATAGAAAGCAAGTTTGTTCAGCTATTGGTATGATGTCGTCAGCAGAGAAATCAGATGTGGGCTCCCACAAGGTTCTAACCTTCGCCCTATTCTATTTCTCTTGTTCACAAACGATCTTACAAAGTGTTTGCAAATTTATACCAAAGCCAAACTATTTGCTGACGGCACAAATTTTACCTGCGTACGTAGGACCACGGGTAGGACAAAGTCCCGATGACATTGAGATAAAACTTAATAAGGACCTCGAGAACGTCAATGGCTGTCGACCAACAAATTGACGTTAGATAAAAAGAAAACTGAGTTCATGATAATTGACTCGAGATGTTATTGCCCTGCTTCAATTGTAAATAGCCCAGTTATAACCGTAGAAGAGAATAATATTAAACGTGTTTACAATAAAGAGTCCTTAGGAATTATTCTTGATGAGGAATTAAAGTGGCACAAACATAATGATGCACAATGCAAAGAAATCGAAAGAAAACATTGCCCTTCTCAAACAATCAAAGGCATGAGTTAATAAAAATGTACAATGCTTTTGTTTTGACTCACTTTAATTATTGCTCAACAATTTGGAACGATGGGTCCTGTCAGTCTGTAATGTCTGTTGTTGATAAGCTATCGAAGTTACAAAGGAGAGCTTATGATGTTCGTTCCAAAGAAATATTGCAAAATCTTAATTGGACACCAATTGAGCAATCTTTAACAAATCGAGAAATTTTATGATAATGACATTTAAAGCTCCAACTGGCAGGTTACCGAATTATCTTGCAGAACTATATACCAAATGTGAAAGCAATAGCTGTTCTCTAAGAAGCAACAATACTAAATTGAAACTCCCTAAACCTAAAACAAATTTTCTGACAAGAAGTTTCTCATACCGAGCTGCAAAATCATGGAACGTAGTGAAGTAACTAATAAATAATCTACAGCAAAAATCAATATATTCTTTCAAACGGCATTTACATGCACTAAATAATATTGTAAGATAGGTCTGCAGCATAAATATATTTTTATTAAGTAATTTACATAATATTGTTAAGAGAGTGTGTGCACGGCCCTTTAAAAAACAGTGTTGTATGTATGTTTAACTGAATAAGCTACCGTGTATAAAGAATTTTATTAAACTATTTTAATAGTTTAAAAACTTATAGAATACGCTTAAAATTTGTCATGTAGTTTGCCATGATACTATTTAGCATTATAATACAGTATATACCAGAAGTTAAAGTACCCACTAAGTCAAGAAGATATTTGCTGAATAACTATAAGCGAATACAATTTGTTTGGAAGTTTTCTTTTAAAATATTTGAATGAATAAATCTTTCTATGGAAAGCTCGTGCTGTCAACGCATGACACGTGATTGTAAGATTATTTTAACAATTATTAAATTCGGTTGTCGCATGATGTTAGTAGTAAAGTTTAGAAGAAGAAATGATTTTATTAATATTAATCTTATTAATACTAACTATAATATTAGTAATATTATTATGTTTATTTATTTTTAAAATTATTTTCAGTAATTTAAATTTTTTTCTGCTAGTCCGCGAGTCCGCGTCCGCCAGTCCGCGTTCGCCGATTCGCGTGCTTGGCATGTTGGACATGGTGTGATAGATTGTGATTAAATTATGAGCTGCTAAACAACGTGTTAGTGCAAGGCAAATAGTCTGATGTCAAGTGACTTCTAGTTAAGTTCCTAATTTCTAATTTGATGTCTGGGTGAGTGATTGTGATTAGATTAAGAACCGCACAACAGGAATGAATCTAATATCGATGGGAACACTTTATCCCAGAACCAAGGTCACAGGGTGTGCCAGAAGTGCTTACATTATGAGCTGCAAAACAGGAACAAAATCTTAATAAAAGTGTTTCATTTGCGGAAAAGATAATTGCTGTTGAAAAGCCTCAAATTTAATAAAATGCATATCCCCGCTGACACCGAAGGCATGCATGGGATGAAATTATTAGAGAGCGATTGCAGCGAAAGGAAAATTACTCCTAAAAAGCGTACGGTTTGAAAAAATCGTATGATTTTTAGCGCGATTTTTTTCGCATTTTAATTTTTTTGCTTCAGGAGTTTCTTTTTAATATTTTGTGATTTTTAATATTTTTCATGTGATTTTTTTGTGATTTTCTATGTTTTTTTGGCGTACGTGATTTAGATCATGATTTAAACCGTCAGTTGCATCCCTATCAATCTGAAGCTTTCTTAATATGGGCACTATATCACTGGCACTGACCGTTCAAGATTATCTCGCTGAGTAAAACAGAATGTTGAAGATGACACTAACCGGGCCAGTTAGGCTCAAAACCTCTTCTAATGAAATTAAATACTACTAATTTAACTCAACTAGAACAATAACTTTGACAATTTCAAAATATATGCAACCGTATGTCTATGTAATTTTGCATTTTCCTCGATAGAATAGCCTACAATGTTGAAGATGTTTTTTTATAGACTTCAATAAACAACTCAGTTATACTGTATATATCAACGTTCTAAAGCAGTGTAAGAGACATTCATAATTCCGACTGTTGGTGTATTCTTATTGCTATAATTTTTAGAGGGTGAACTGATTTACGTGGCAATGGCGGCATACGAGCGGCATCATGATATATAAACTACGTCGTAAAGTAAAGTAAAGTAAAGTAAAGTAAAGTAAAGTAAAGTAAAGTAAAGTAAAGTAAAGTAAAGTAAAGTAAAGTAAAGTAAAGTAAAGTAAAGTAAAGTAAAGTAAAGTAAAGTAAAGTAAAGTAAAGTAAAGTAAAGTAAAGTAAAGTAAAGTAAAGGAAAGTAAAGTAAAGTAAAGTAAAGTAAAGTAAAGTAAAGTAAAGTAAAGTAAAGTAAAGTAAAGTAAAGTAAAGTAAAGTAAAGTAAAGTAAAGTAAAGTAAAGTAAAGTAAAGTAAAGTAAAGTAAAGTAAAGTAAAGTAAAGTAAAGTAAAGTAAAGTAAAGTAAAGTAAAGTAAAGTAAAGTAAAGTAAAGTAAAGTAAAGTAAAGTAAAGTAAAGTAAAGTAAAGTAAAGTAAAGTAAAGTGAAGCTATATTTATCTGTCAACGATATCTAATCAATGGTATTATTATAAAGGCTTAATTATAGGGAATAGTTTGCATATTTCTTACAAATATATTACAATGTTGTTATAGGCCATGTTTTTACTCTGCATGTATAGCGTGTTTCGGGGGAAATGCGGTGAATGTATATATTGACCAGCCAAACATGGGGTAAATGTGTTGACCAGCCAATAAAAACTAGCTATTTGCCTACATCTTTTGATTGCGTAATTTATCAGCTTTCCATATATATATATAATAGTATTTCTGTTTTCATGGGCTATACATAGCGTAGCTATTTTTAACATGCCAATAACAAAAAGTAATAGACCTTTCCCCTTTTGAGTGAAATTTTGATCTAGATATATGCCTGGACAAACATTTCATCACAGCTTGAAAGAGCATCACAAAATTAAATTAGTCACATTCCGAAGTTTCGTTGCGAAATGTTGTAAAATGCGGATAATATAGCCTTGCGAATTTCGCCGTTTTGCTGAGTCATTTTGCATTACAAACGGGAAGTTGATAATCAGATGATCAAACTGATTATCAATTTCCCATTTGTAATACAAAATGACTGAAACACGGCAAACTTCGCAAGGCTATATATTGTCCGCATTTTACAACCGATTTCGCAACGAAACTTTGGAATATTACTAATTTTGTGATGCTCTTTCAAGCTGTGATGAAATAACATTGCCCATGGCATATCTAGATCAAAATTTCACTCATAAGGGGGGAAAGGTCTATTGGCTTACTAATAATTTTATCCTTTCAAGTCCACTTAAAATTTCCTGTCGGTTTTTGTTTTGAATGTGAACTTGATTGTCCTTCTGCGATCGTGAAGTCGAAAAACATGTTTTGTGAACGGCATCTGCAATTGTGAGATGTGCGCGCGTTTCCGGTTAACCCCAATATAACTCCAATTCATTGGCTAATGATACTATAGGGGATACACCAAATCTACGACGCGGACGTTGTTGAATGTTGTTGGTAAACAAAGCCAGAGTTAGAGACACGAGAAAAACAAAGCTAGTAAAACTAGTCTCCAATTATTAGTGACTGTTTTTTTAGTCGCGTCCGCGTCGCAGATTTGGTGCATCTAAGCATCTTAAGCTCCCTGTAATAGACTCCTTTGGTGCGCCGAAACGTTTGGCTAGCTCGTCGCCAAAAAGCAACAAGCAAGGGCAACCGGTTCCTTCGGTTTATTATATAGGCTGGAAAATTTTGGTTTTACTGTAACGCTGGTTTTATTTGCTTACAGCTAGTATTCGGCGTAGGGCACCCACCGTGGGGTCCAGAATGCCCAGTGCATCGATAGTATGTATGTCACAACGATGTTTTTGTGCTAGTAGGCGTTATCAGTAACTCACGAAATGTCTTTATCAAGCCAAATGTGGTTTTCTGGATATAGTCTAGGACCTGTATATGAGTTTGTATGCATTTCATTTAGGACAGATAATCTCAACTGTTTTAGGGTAAGTTGACCATGACGGTCAACATGGTAACGCTGCCCGAACCCCAATCCGGGGCGAAACGTCCGAAACTGACCACACCCAAAAACGACGCTTTCGCCATACTGCTATCTACCAAACCATAAAAGCTTTGGCTATTCTGAGGTGCTTATATGGTTCAGAGATGGTACTTTTGGGGGTGGTCATTGGTATGTGTGAAATGCCTAGCACTAATATTTCACAAGAAAATGGCCATGCAATAATCATAGTTAAACGTCAATTTGTGGCTTGCAAATTCAGATAAACAGCAGTGGACTTACATTACCTTTTTTCCTAAATCTTTTTGATAGAAACATAAATGGTACTTATTTAAATATATTATCACTGGTTTGGTGTAAAATAGTTAATATTTTCTGACCGAAATAATAATTTGAAATGGGCCTACCACCTGCAAATGCGTCGACGTATTTGGCCAAGTTCTCCTCTTTACTCCGCTGTTTACGGGCGATCTCGTTGACATCCTACATCCTGTAAATCATCTCAGACATAATGGTATCAAGAACATTTTAAACAAGTTTCAACTTGGTTTCAAGTAGGTCATACCTGTTTAACCATCGACAAGGTAAATCCATAACTTTGTCCAAATTCGGCGCCATTTTGTCATCCCATGTCGCTTGTTAACAGTTCAGCCTTGTTACTCTTCCATCCAAGCCGTTTCCATTCCACTAATAATAAATTTAACCCTTTATAACAGGAGGAAACTAAAAAATCTAAACAAAATACAAGAAATACGCCATTTTATCACGCTGTAAAATGTTGTTTACGAGTCCTTCAAAACATTTCGTACAAATCTCGCGTGGTTTAGCAACAGGAACGTGACAGGGGGGGGGGGCGTTAGAGACTTGTAAAATGAAAGGAAAGCCCACACAGTATGGTAAAACCAACAATCAACATTTAATTTGTATGTCTTTTTCATATTATTAAATAGTAATATGTATATATTTGTCGCTACAAGAAATAAAACAAACATTTGTATGATTGTATTTAGCTTTAGTCTATTTCACGCAGCCTTCTTCTATCTTCGTGAAATAATACACCCCCTCCTGTCACGTCCCTGTTACTTTGTCACGCGATATTTGTACGGAATGTTTTAAAAGACTCGTGAGCAAAATTTTACATGGTGATAAAATGGCGTATTTCTTATATTTTGTTTAGATTTTTAGTTTCCTCCTGTTATAAAGGGTTAAATTTATTATTAGTGGAATGGAAATGGCTTGGATGGAAGAGTAACAAGGCTGAATTGTTAACAAGCGACATGGGATGACAAAATGGCGCCGAATTTGGACAAAGTTGTGGATTTACCTTGTCGATGGTTAAACAGGTATGATCTACTTGAAACCAAGTTGAAACTTGTTTAAAATGTTCTTGATACCATTATGTCTGAGATGATTTACATTTTTTGTAGGATATCGACGAGATCGCTGATAAACAGCGGAGTAAAGTGGAGAACTTGGCCAAATACGTCCATTTGCAGGAGGTAGGCACATTTCAAATTATTATTTCGGTCAGAAAATATTAACTATTTTACACCAAACCAGTGATAATATATTTAAATAAGTACCATTTATGTTTCTATCAAAAAGATTTAGGGAAAAAGGTAATATAAGTCCACTGCTGTTTATCTGAATTTGCAAGCCACAAATTGACGTTTAACTATGATTATTGCATGGCCATTTTCTTGTGAAATATTAGTGCTAGGCATTTCACACTTACCAATGACCACCCCCAAAGTACCATCTCTGAACCATATAAGCACCTCAGAATAGCCAAAGCTTTTATGGTTTGGTAGATAGCAGTATGGCGAAAGCGTCGTTTTTGGGTGTGGTCAGTTTTGGATGTTTCGCCCCGGATTGGGGTTCGGGCAGCGTTACCATGTTGACCGTCATGGTCAACTTACCCTAAAACAGTTGAGATTATCTGTCCTAAATGAAATGCATACAAACTCATATACAGGTCCTAGACTAAAAATCGAGATGTCGTTCGGCTATACATAACTCGGCCGGAAACGGACTGGTGCGAGAAAAACAAATCGTCAAGAATAGTGTGCTGCCTTCGGCAGCAATAATAATAATAATGATGGTATTTATATAGCGCTTATACATTGCTGTCCTAAGCGTTGAGATTGCATGTTATAATGGATACAATACAAACATATTAAACAAATTCTGATTCAGTGATTCGATTAACATTCTGAAAACCTACCTTACTAGCTGAATTTTCTTGCCAAATTTGAAATTATTAGCTATGGTGAAACAAGAATAAGAATTGATGAGAGTTGGCAGTCACACATTGGTAGAACTTACAGGGGGCATTTCAAGCTCTAGATTAACAAAATAAAGGTTTGATGAATTCCAACTATGTTTTTACATAGAATACATGAGAGTGATTGGAAAACATTAAGAACAGCTAACCAAGATCGTGTGACTGCCAACGCTCATACACTTTCATCTTTGTTTCATCTGGGGTTTAGTTTGAGAACCATATTATCACAGATGAAGTATATACCAGGGGCCGGTTGTACGAATGGTGGATAAGTCCTATCCAATGGATAAATCTCCTATCCAATGGATAAATCTCCTATCCAATGGATAGCTATCTGCCGAATAAAAATGCGTTGTACGAAGCACAGATAGCAGGGTGGATAGCCATCCGTCGGATAACCTTAATTTTAACCGAAGAAAACCGGATTTTCCTGAAATTTCTTATCTCTACGCCAGCTGTTGCTAGGTATATGTAAACTTTTGTTGTAGTATCTTCGTATAACTTGTGAATTCCACTAACCTTTGAACTATCAACTTGCAATAAAGGTTTTTTGTTCATGTTCATATTTTGGATTTTTCCTCGTCTAATCGTTGCCAAACTTCGTTTTCCCACAGTGAAGAGTTTGCTATCTACTTATCGATATTTCTTTAAAAGATTTTTGGCTTCTTTATGCGAAGGCAATAGCAAAGACTGCAAGTTTTGTTTTCTTGTTTCAGTACGTTGATTCAGTTTTATTTTATATACTGTCCGAATATTTGTTCTTTGACCTTTCACGTCATTCAAAACAATTTTAAGAACATTTTCTCGCAAGATTTGATTGCTGATCAAGGCCAGCGAACAAAATTTTTTGACTTTTGGTGCCTTGTTGTCTATTTATATGCAGCTATATTTGTTTGGCGTTGAAGGGAATTCATTTAATGAAAGTTTTGTTGCTTGTTTTCGAGCTATATAACAGGAAAAAAAGAAGGGAAAAGGCCAGAAAACGTAACGCCTAAGCACTGACACAGGTCTGCATAAAATATGGCAAAGTCATGGCATTATTTAATGGGCAAGTGACTCAAAGTGAGCTCGGTACGTCAAGAGCAAGAGAAGTCATAAGTAAGTTTCCATGTTTATTTAGTGTCAAAAAAGTGACTCTAAACGGTATTTGTCCATTTCTATCACAATAGCAATCCTTTTTAAATGAAATACACATTGTTTTGTCTTCAAACTTCTAGTTTATCTGCCGGATAGTGGATTTAAACTACCTTTGGACCTCGGATAAATTTATCCAACGGATAGTGCATTTTATCTGTTGGATAGCGCTATCCAAGTTTCGTACAACACGATTTTCACTCTGGATAAAATTTATCCGCTGGATAGGGACTTATCCACCAGATAGCGATTTGTCCACCTTTCGTACAACCCGCCCCAGATGTTTAACTTAATAGGACTTCGTGTCCTCAAATTTCCCTAGATGTACACGTCATGCTCACGCCATGACACTTGCTAGGAAGATGGCGTCCTGGAAAACATGAACTTTTGCATTTTATTGCAGCTTTTTTGGATCGAAATTTATGGATTAAACAATCAAGAGCATCATTTGTTCAATGTTCAAAGTTGTTAAAAGCAATTAAAGTTGTGGGAAAGGTGTTGAAAGCATTTTGAAAGCAATGACGTATTACCAAATGACGAATTGTCACGCGAGCGACACTTGCTAGGAAGATGGCGACCGTGGGACAACTTTTTTACTGAAGTTACACATCTGTTCTTACTTAATCTATGATATTATTTAATATCTGAAATAACCCCATGAAAACAAAAGTATTTACTTGTTTTGTAGAAAAATCGGGAACTCTTTGAATTGGTCACTATTTTACGAGATGACCTTGCTGAATGTGAACACCATATCAAAGAGTTGGAGTCAACATTAGCCAGTAAAAAAGATGATCTAGCTGTAAAAGTTAACCAGCTGACGAAACAGAACATGAAACTTGGGCGATCAATGCAAGCCAAGCAGGTTTTCTCAGAAAAAATACTGAAGGAGAACAAGAGGCTGAATGAACTTGTCAATCAGCAAAAAGAATTGCTAGTTGATGGACAAGCCATTGAGGATAAAATGAATGTGAGTTGTATTGAATAAAACTATAATAGGGGCTTGATTGGTGTAGTTTAATTAAATCAGGGCCATTTACCAGTGATGGGAATATACAAGATGTCCATTTCCCTCATTTTAAAACAGCAAAGTCCTGGGTTATTCTTAGGAAAGAATTTTTTGCATTGCACCCTAATGCACCTTACTTTATTATTTTAACCTGTCTAATGTCAGACGATTTTTTCCAACATGGTGAGAGCGCTAGTATGCAATAGGTTAAATGATTCATTCTTTGGAAATATGATTTCTATTTTCTATAGTTGCCATGATCAACCAATCACAAAGTATTTAGTCTAACTGAAAGGTTTGCTGCCAAACTAAGTATAAGCATAGACAATCCAGAAGACAGGGACTGGAAACGCCTAATGTTTTGCGCGTGCCATCCGTGATGTGCTTGCGTGACGCTTGTGCCAATCATGCCATGCCATGTGAGTGAATTACTGAATGGCGCCTGTTGCTTCGAAAAAAAAATAAAGAGATAGATTGTGGACCGGTACTTCTCTGCTGTTTTACAGCTCTTTATATACTGGAAAATTGTTTAAATAATCTACACCGAAAAGGGAGTTAGGTATATCACATTGTGTGTAAAGTTTATAAAACGGATCTGCTAATATTCAGAGACGAGTGCAGAGAATTTTCGAGCTTGTTCAAAATTTTGATTTCCAATTTGGGATGGACTTTCAGGCACGATTCAGGT